>PVIU01022734.1:0-28786 GCA_004026605.1 Ondatra zibethicus | reverse complement strand
GTTCCGTGGTGCACATGTTGATTGGATGGGACTAGTAACAGTTCCACATATTACAGGCTTTTTAGTAATATCTGATTAGTAAAAGCTCAATCCTGTCTGGGTCCGCATCACCTTATAAGGTCAGGTTTGAAACCCGTTACCTGATTGGCTAGACATGCTGGGGGACATCCTGGACTCAGGCATAGGACATTTTTCTACAAGGGAGTTCCTCTATGTCTGAAGTCGAGTCACATTCTGGCTCTTTCCATTATGTTTTCAATATGTATGTCAACTACATCCTTACTCTCACAAAATCTTCAAGTAAACTCTATTATATTGAATACCCTATATATAACTTTTTTTGAGGCAGTGTCTCACATAGCCTCAAACCCACAACTTTAATAAAGTTGATCTTAAACTTATAATTACTCTGCCTCGAATACCTTCCCCCATCAACTGGACCCTGCAAGCTACTTGCTCCATCCTCCCCACAAGCTTGCCTGCCTATTCTCCTGCAACCTTGCTTGAAATCTGAAACACAGCATGCTACAAATACTGAGGGAACCAAGAGCTTCCTACAATACTGAGGGAACTAAGAAAGAAGACCAAGAGTGATCCAAGAGAGAAGACCAAGAGTGATCCAGGAGAGAAGACTAAGAGAGCAGGCTTAGAGACACCTCAGGGGCTCCCTGAGACATAGACATTGACAGTACAGAACAGACCAAGAACAATTTCCAAAGACTCCAACACCCACTGCAAGGATTGGACCAAGACACAAAGACACTACCAGCCTCATTTGATCAAGAAAGGGTAGGCGCCATTGTAAAAATTCATCCAACAACCTAAAAAGCAACATGGTAACACCAGAATCCAGTGGTCACACAATAGGAAGTCTTGATCATCCTAAAACAGAAGTAGCAGAAGAAAACAACTTTAAACATAACTTTATGAAGATGATGGAGACCTTTAAAGAGAAAATAAAAAACTACCTTAAAGAAACTGAGGAAAAGACAAGCAAAAATTGGAAGTAATTAATAAATCCCTGAAAGAAACCCATGGAAATCAAGAAAATATAATCAAACAGACGAAGCAAAAGTTCAAAATTGAAGACTGAAATAGAGACTATAAAGAAAATAAACCAAGGGAATTCTGGATATGGAAAATCTGAGTAAATGAACAGGAACTACAAAGGCAAATATAACCAACAAAATTCAAGAGATAGAAGCAAGAATCTCAGTTGTTGAAATACTATAGAGGAAATAGATTCATTGGTCAAAGAAACATTAAATTCAAGAAATTCTTAACTCAAAATATCCAGGAAATCTAGTACACCATGAGAAGACTAAACCTAAGAATAATAGAGATAGAAGAAGGAAAAGAACTCCAGAGCCACAGAAAACATATTCACAAAATCATAGAAGAAAACTTTCCCAACCTAAAGAAGGATATCCTTGTGAAGGTACAAGAGGCTTATAGAACAACAAATAGCCTGGATCAAAAAAACAAAAACCCCGTCCCCTCTCGTATAATAATCAAAACACAAAATATACAGAATAAAGAAAGAATATTAAGAGCTGCAAAGGTAAAAGGTCAAGTAACATATAATAGTAAACCTATCAGAATTACACCTAAGTTCTCTATGGAAAACATGAAAGCGAGAAGGTCCTGGGCAGATGTGCTCATGACACTACGAGACCAAAGATGCAAGCCCAGACAACTATACCCAGGAAAGCTTTCAATCACCATTGATGGAGAAAACAAGATTTTCCAAGAGAAACCCAGATTTAAACAATACATATCCACAAACCCAGCCATACAGAAAGTATTAGGAGGAAAACCCCAATCCAAGGAAGGTAACTGTACCCACAAAAACACAGACAATAGATAACTGTCCACCAGCAAAACCCAAAGAATAGAAACACACAAACACTACTACCAAAATAACAAGAATAAACAACTACTGATCATTAATATTTCTTAATATCAATGGACTCAATTCACCTATAAAAAATACAGGCTAAGAAAATGGATACGAAAACAGGATCCAGCCTTCTGCTGTATGCAAGAAACATACCTCAACCTCAAAGGCACACATTACCTCAGAGTAAAGGGTTGGAAAATGGTTTTCCAATCAAACTGACCTAAGAAACAAGCAGGTGTAGATATCCTAATATCTAACAAAATAGATTTTAAACTAAAATCAATCAGAAAAGATGGAGAAGGACACTTTATACTCATAACAGGAACAATTCATCAATGTGAAGTGTTGTAGGGAGAGGGTCACTTGTTTGTCCTGGCTGCCTGGCTAGCTTACACCTGAAATAACCACACAGGAACTGTATTAATTAAAACACTGCTTGGCCATTAGCTCTAACTTCTTATTGGCTAACTCTTACATATTAGTTTAACCCATCTCCACTAATCTGTGTATCACCACATGGCAGTGGCTTACCAGAGATTCTAACGAGCATCCGTCTCAGGCAGAGAATCCATGGCTTCTCTCTGACTCTGCTTTCTTCCTCCCAGAATTCATTTCTGTCTTTTCTGCCTACCTAAGTTCCACCCCATCAACTAGGCCAAGGCAGTTTCTTTATTCATTAATCAATGAAAGCAACACGCAAACAGAAGGACCTCCTACCCCAATTAAGTCTCAATCCTGAACATCTATGTTCCTAATACAAGAACACCAACACATGTAAAAGAAACATTACTAAAGCTTAAATCACACATCAAACCCCACACACTAATAATAGGCAACCTCAACATTCAACTCCTGCCAATGGCCAGGTCAAACAGACAGAACCTTAACAGAAAATAAGAGAACTAACAGATGTCATGAATCAAATGCACTTAACAGACTTCTATAGAACATTCCACCCAAACACAAAAGAATACACCTTCTTCTCAGCACCTCATGAAACATTCTCTGAAATTGGCCATATACTCGTTAACAAAGCAAATGTCCACAGACACACACACACACACACACACACACACACACACACACACACACACACACACACACACACACACACACAAATTAGAATAACCCTCTCTATCTTATCGGATAACCATGGTTTAAAGTTAGAATTTAACGACAACACTGCTCTCGGAAAGCCTACAAATTCATGGAAATTGAACAGTGAACTATTGAACCACCCTTGGGTCAAGGAAGAAACACAGAAACAAATTAGACTTCCTAGAATTCAACGAAAATGAAGGCACAAGGTACCCAAACATATGGGTCACTATGAAAGCAGTGTTAAGAGGAAAGTTTATAGTGCTAAGTTCCCACATAAAGAACATGGAGAAATCTCACATCAGAGACTTAACTGCACACCTGAAAGCTCTAGAACAAAGAGAAGCAGACTCACCCAGAAGTAGTAGAAGACAGGATATAATCAAATTGAGGGCTGAAGTAAACAGAATGGAAACAAAGAAAACAATGCAAAGAATCAATGAGACAAAGAGCTGGTTCTTTGAGAAAATCAACAAGATAGGCAAACCCTTATCTAAATTAATCAAAAAAACTAATAAACCCTAATAAAAAATCAGAAGTGAAAAGGGGGATATAACTACAGAAACTGGGAAAATTCAGAGAATAATTAGGTAATACTACAAAAACCTGTACTTCACAAAATTGTAAAACGTAAAAGAAATGGAAAATTTTTCTAGATAGATACCATATACCAAATTAAATCAAAACCAGGTGAACAATTTAAATAGACTTATAAACTGCAAGGAAATGGGTGCTGTCATCAAAAACCTCCCAACCAAAAAAAGCCCAGGACCAGCTTGTTTTAGTGCATAATTCTACCAGAACTTCTAAGAAAAGCTAATATCTATTCCCCTCAAAGTATTCCACATAATAGAAACAGAAGGAACATTGCCAAACTCTTTTTATGAGACTGCAGTTACCCTGATACCAAACCACACAAAGACTCAAGCAAGAAAGAGAATTATAGACCAATCTCACTCATGAACATGTATGCAAAAATATTCAATAAAGTACTGACTAACTGAAAACACAAACACATTAAAAAAAATCATTCATCATGTTCAAATAGGCTTCATCCCAGAGATGCAGGGACGGGTCAACATGCAAAAATCTATCAATGTAGTTCATCATTTAAATAAACTGAAAGAAAATCACATGATCATTTCATTAGATGCAGAAAAAGCATTTGACAAAATCCAACACCCTTTCATGTAAAGGTCTTGGAGAGATCAGGAATACAAATAACATATCTAAATATAATAAAAGCAAAAAACAGTAAGCTGACAGCCAACATAAAATTAAATGGAGAGAAAATCAAAGCAATTCCAGTAAAATTAGGAACCAGACAAGGCTGTCCACTCTCTCCATATCTCTTCAACATAGTTCTTGAAGTTCTGGCTTTAGCAATAAGACAACAAAAGGAGATCAAGGGGATTCAATTTGGAAAGGATGTCAAGCTCTCGTTATTTGCAGATGATATAATAGTATATGTAAGTAACCCCGAAAATTCTATTAGGGAACTCCTACAGCTGAAAAATACTTTCAGTAATGTGGCAGTATACAATATCAACTAAAAAAAAAAATCAGTCACCCTCCTATATACAAATGATAAAAAGCTGAAAAAGAAAACAAAGAAACATCACCTTTCACAATAGACAGAAATAACATAAAATATCTTGGGGTAACACTAACCAAAGACACGAAAGACCTATTTGACAAGAACTTTAAGTCTTTGAATAAAGAAATTTAAAAAGACACAAAAAATGGAAAGATCTCCCATGCTCTTGGGTAGGTAGATTAACATAATAAAAATGGCAATCCTACCAAAAGCAATCCATAGATTCAATGCAATACCCATCAAAATCACAGCACAATTCTTCACAGACCTTGAAAGAATAATAATCAACTTCATATGGAAAAACAAAAAACCCAGGATGGACCAAACAATCCTATACTATACAGAAACTTCTGGAGGCATCCCCAACCCTGACATCATGCTCTGTTATAGAGCTACAGTAATGAAAACAGCTTGGTATTGGCATAAAAGCAGACAGGAGGACCAATTTACCAAACTGAAGACCCAGATAGTAAACCATACACTTTTGAACACCTGATTTTTGACAAAGAAGCAATAAAATATCAAATGGAAAAAAGAAAGTATCTTCAACAAATATTGCTGGCATAATTGGATATCAACATGTAGAAGAATGAAAATAGATCCATACCTATTTCCATGCACAAACTCAAGTCCTAATGGATTAAAGGCCTCAATATATCTGACCACACTGAACCTGATAGAAGAGAAAGTGGGAAGTAGCCTTCAATGCATGGGCACAGAAGACCACTTCCTAAATATAACCCCAGTAGTATAGACACTAAGAGCAACAATAAGTATATGAGACATCCTGAAATTGAGAAGCTTCTGTAAAACAAAGGACAAAGTCAATAAGACAAAAAGGCAGCCTACTGAAAGGGAAAAGGTCTTCACCAACTCCACATCAGACAGATGACTGATCTCCAATTTATATAAGGAACTTGAGAAATTAGACATCAAAATTCTAAATAACCCAATTTAAAAGAGGGGGTACAGAACTAAGTAGAAAATTCTCAAGAAAAGAATCTCAAATGTCTGATAAACACTTAAGGAAATGCTCAATATCCTTAGCCATAAGGGAAATGCAAAATCAAAACAACTCTGATATACCATCTTATACCTATCAGAAAGACTAAGATCAAAAACACTAATGATAGCTTATGCTGGAGGGGATGTGAAGTAAGAAGAACACTGACCATTCGCTGGTGGGAATGCAAACTTGTACAACCACTTTGGAAATCAGTATGGTGGTTTCTCAGAAAATTAGGAATCACTCTACCTCAGGATCCAGCAAGACCACTCTTGCGCATATATCTAAAAGATGCTCAGTCATACTACAAGGACACTTGTTCAACTATGTTCATAGCAGCATTATTTGTAATAGCCAGAACCTAAAAACAACTTAGATGCCCCTAAATTGAAGAATGGATAAAGAAAATGTGACACATTTACATATTAGAGTACTACTCAGCAGTAAAAAAAAAAAAATGACATCTTGAATTTTGATGGCAAATGGATGGAACTAGAAAACACCATTCTGAGTTCTGAGTGAGGTAACCCAAACCCAAAATGATGAATATTATATGAACTCACTCATAAGTGGATACAAGCCATAGACAAAGGATTTTGATCCTAGATAAGCAAAGTCACAAGGTGAACCCTAAGAAAAATTTATATAGATCCACCTGGAAAGTTGAAATAGACAAGCTCATCTAACAAAGTGGAGAATATAGGGGTGGGGAAGAAGGAGGATGGAAGAGGAGGTGAGTAGGGAAGGGGTGAGGAGAACTTGAGGGAATCAGATAGTCGAAATGGAGAAAGAAAAGTGATGAGAGCAAGGAAAGAGATATCTTGATTGAGGCATTATAGGGCTAGCAAGAAACCTGGCTCTAGAGAAAGTCTCAGGAATCCACAAGGCTGACCCCAGCTAAGACCCTAAGCAATAGGGAAGGGTTGCCTGAACTGGGCTTGCCCTGTAGTCAGACTGATGATTATATTAAATATCACCATATGATATTAAATATCATCCAGCAACTGATGGAAAGAGAGGCAGAGACCTGCATTGGAGCACTGGACTGAGCTCCCAACATCCATTTGAAGAGTGGGAGGAATAAGATTATGAGCTGAGGTAAAGACCATGATGGATACACCCAGTGAAACAGTCTACCTGAGCTAATGGAAGCTTACCAACACCTATTGGACTGGAAAAGGAGCACCCCAGGACCAAACTTGTTACTCTGAATGTGGTTGACACTTGCATGGCTGGGACAGACTGAGGGGCCACTGGCAGTGGTACCAAGATTTATCCCTACTGCTTGTACTGGCTCTTTGAAAACCTATTATCTTTGGATGATACCTTGCTCAGCCTAGATATAGGAGGGAGGGCCTTGGGCCTTCCCCAAACCAATGTGCCTTACCCTCTCTGAAGTGTGGATAGGGGTGTGGTGGGGGTATGTGGAGGGAATGGGAGGAGGGTAGGGTCTAGGAACTTGTATGTATAATGAAAAAAGATATTCTGTTTTATTTTTTAATAAGTAAGGTAGAGAAAAACTATATTGGAAAAAACATAATAATTACCCTGCCTCCAACTTAAAAATCTGGGGATTACAAGTTTGAACCTCTGGGAAAGTCACTGGATTTCTTTGCATAAGATGAATGCTAAGTTACATAGTTATGCACTTGTTTGAAAAGTAGAAAATGCTATCAAGAGGATAACTTCCGCCAATTCTAGAATGATTGACAAAATTGTTTTATGTTATTTTGCACAATGAAGCCATTAGAAATGAGCATCATGCATAGCTCATGTCTAATGGATAGACAAAACATGGTGAAAAATGTTCACACTATAGGATGAACTAGTTCTGATAAGGAGCATGATAAACTTGGACCGACATTTTCTCTATCTCCATAATGTCGTTTACAGATTCGTATACACTGCATTAATAAAGCAATATGAGAATGCTACACCCACTAAAGATAGACAGAAATGGGAAAAAGAGATATGTCTTGAAAATCTTTATGAGAAATAACCTATCATATACAAATTTTAGAATGACTTGAAGGAAAAAATATGTGCATGATGACAGGTGAAAGGGACTTTAAAGTAGGGAACATGGAAAATCCAATAATTCTGTTTAAAAAGTGACCCAAAACAAGCAACATACAATGTCAAATTGTAGTTCCAAGGAACGCACATCAATACAAATGTGTTAAGTTACATAATTCTGCAGAAACATCTGACATGCCAGGTAATGGGAACCCAACATTTTTCTATCTATTAGTTAGTTTCACTATGTAGGGATATTGGAGAGTGTGTTGTTCTATGCATGAGCATATGAGATGATCACCCAACAGAGGGAGAGTTTATGTGACCCTCCCTTGCTACATTATTGAACTGATCATGAAAGAGGAGAATGGATCCTATTTCTTTCATGTGTCACAAAGTGTCATGACATTAAATCTGTGTTCAATGACATAAGTAGAAAATTTTATACATCACATGGAAACTCTAATTGTAGATGCAACTGGAAAGCTATGAAAGTACAATGAAGACATATTTAAAGCACAATCTAGAGCTGAAGCATAAATTTAAATGTCTGTAGATTAAAACACAATTTACTACAAACCCTAAAATGAAAGCATCATAAATAAATAATTCTTGCTAATTAAAACATACAATTTCACATTTTAAACCCACAATGAAAAAGTACAGCTTTCTGGGGTACCAGTGCAACAGACCTTAAAAAATAAAAACTATACACATAAATCATTATAGAAAAAGCTGACAAAATGGCAACATTGTGAAAAAATTTCTATTCAGACTTCAAGATGATAGTACAGTGTTTCCAAACTTTTCAGAAGTAGCTATTTCCAATTTTATTTTTACTACTTTAATCCACAGTGAATAAGCTACTAAACCATATTGGGAAATATATGTGTATGTGTGTGTGTGTGTGTGTGTATGTGTGTGCATGCATATATTGTGTTTATGTGTGCTTGCATATAAAAGTTAACATTATCTCAAGTTAGGTGTCCCTAATTTTACCCTCTTTGAGGTGAATTCAATAGTGGAGAGGAAAAATAAGATTTTAAATGTTGATGTAACAGGTAATAATTTATCTTACTAAGGTGATCAAATTTATTATTATTGTTGTTGTTTCTGAGACAAGGTTTCTCTGTGTAGCTTTGGAGCCTTTCCTTGAACTCGCTCAGTAGAGAAGGTTTGTCTTGAACTCACAGAGATCTGCCTGCCTCTGCCTTTCAAGTGCTGGAATTAAGGTGTGCATCACAACTGCCTGGAGATCAAATTTATTACTAAGTTTATATGCTAATAAGACATATAGAGAAGAGGTAGACACCAATTTGATGTTATGGAAAGCAAAATTTCAATTTTCACAATCATTGGAATAGAAGTCATTCTCTGAGCCTAATTGTTAAAAAGTAAGCAGGGAACACAGTGAAAGAAATAGAAGAAAGATCTTTCTTGGACTTAAGTCCAAGGAACAGGGTTTTTCCTGTGAGGCTGTTTCTCCTAAGATTGTCAGAAATTATACCTACAAACTCTCAAAAACTTACTGTCTAAACATAGCTGTGAGCTGAACAAAGATGATACCAACCAAAACAGATGATGGGGGAAAGACCTTGAGGCTTCAAGTCTACACAAAGTACTACAGGCAGCTAAGAGGTGCTGTGAATAGAAGAAATAGCCTTCCCCAGACAAGAGGACAGCAACTGACTATAATACCAAATGGCCAGTCCATAAAACATACATATAAGTAACATGAAAACCAAGAAATTTATTTTAGCAATATATATGTATATATTCACACATATATGTATATATATACATATAAAGCATTTAATAGGTATTAATGATAAAAGAAGTTATTATGAATTAGAGTATGGACAAATTTATGGAAGCATTTGTAAAATGGAAATGGTAGGAGAAATTATAAAAATTAAAAATAAGAGAAAAAAGAATCCAAAATAATAATAAAAACTAATCAAATAAGCACATAGTGAGAGATGTCTTATAAATACCTTACAAATGTTCCCAAAACAATCAATCATAAAAAGTGACAAAGAATAATGAAAGAAAGGAATATGACAGACAGTAGATAAAATAGTTAAATGGCAGCCGGTGCTGAGAGTTAGACCATGACTTGGGAGAAGATATTGAGTAATGGAGTTTTGACATGGGTACAAAATAAAACTTTACTGTTTTAAGGAACATTGCTTTTTAACAGTTCACTACCCTACATAAGCTTGTCTAACTTGTCTCATATAGTAAGGGTGAATAATAATATTGTGACAAATGATGTAAGACTAAATGACTCTACAATTTTCAGGAGTATTCAGTCCTCTAGGTTAAACATCGCTCTTTTAAGACCCCACTTATCATATAAAAATTCAATGAGGCATTAAATATTAATCAATAAAAAAATAAAACCATCACTGGAAAAAGAAAAAAAGTGAACTCAAAAGTGAACTACAAGGCTGCTTACTCCTGAAATGATGATCCTGCCTTCTGGAACCTTGGAAGGAGACTGTGTCTGCGAGTTGTCTTTCCCCTCTCATATTTTTCTCTCTAGGGCTGGAATTGAAGGCATGCACCTCCACTGCCTGGTCTTATTTTTATTTTTTTTTTCAAAACAAGAATCTTGAATCTAATTTCCTTTGTTGAGCTTTGTTTCTGACCATTATCCATAACAACTTGTAACTAACATATTAAATAAAAACAAACATCGATAATCCATTTTTTGGGGGAATGTGGTCATAGTTTTCTAGGTTACTTCCTGCTGATTGGGGATGCTGATAATCTTATGGGGATCCAAAGAAAATTTAAGATTATGGTCCAGCCTTTACTAGAGTAGTCTGTGAGGCTGGATCATTTCAGCTAGCAGTCTTGAAGCTATTCTGGATGTAGAACTCAGAGGAAACTGCAACAGAGGTACTCTGAAATGTTGGATCATTTGGGTCATCTGTTTCCATTGCAGATTTTTCAGGAGGTCTTCCTTGATCAAACCATATTTTTCTTAACTAAGAATGAATCCACAGACTCTCATTTCCTGTGGAAACATAAGCAAAACACCTTTTCTAACATATTTTTGACTTCAATTTTGAAGTCAAGGCATTTTCAAAATATATAGATTGGATTAATCTAGGAGCATTACTAATCAAATGTCTTTTTAGCAGCTGTTGTTCCTTTCCCAGCAGTCAAAAAATTCAAAGACAACACAATAACATACAGTATCCAGATTCTTTGTTTATTTTTCATCTTTACATGGAGGCTAAAATGGGGTGGATGAGACCTGGGAGCATTAGTTTTTCTTCCAAACATAGGTAGCTAAATTTGGGTTCCAATTCCTAGAGCTGTAATTCCAATCCCAGTCGCAGCCTGGGCTGGTGACTAAAAAGCCTCAGGTAAACAGCATTTTTGGGAAATCCTACCCCGAAAAGCTGGGCACCAAATGAAGCACAATTAAAAAAAACTCAGGGTCAGAATTGGGGTTCAACCTGAAGATGAAAAAGAAAAACAGCCTACCTCTGGCTCAATCTAAAATGGTGATCCTGCCTCCTGGAATCTCAGGAGACTGTCTGAGAGCCGTTTTCCCCCATTTTATATTCCTCTCTAGGACTGGGATTAAAGGCGTGCACCACCATCATTAAAGGTAAGCATTAAAGGCAATTAGTATGGCTACTGGAATTAAAGGTGTGTGTCATTATGACTACTGAGATTAAAGGTGCATGTCATTGTGGCTAATAGGATTAAAGGTGTATGTCATTATGGCTACTGAGATAAAGGTTGTGTGTTACTATAATCTTGTCTGTAAGGCTAACCAGTGGGATTGTTTTAGTCTCAGATCTTCAGGCAGTCTTTATTTATATTATATTTACATTTAAAATACAGTTGCAATTCTACTACAGTATTTTTTAAATTATGATAAAAAGATAAACTGAAGATTTATATGACTATTTAACAGTGTACTAAAAAGAAGAGGTCCCAAGAAATTTTATGTGACCCAAGGAACATTCCATACAAACACAGCATGTACAGTTAGCGAATAGGAATTTAAAACTCAGTCTAAATGTATATAATAGAGAGTTTATATTCATGAATTTTATCCATAATATTTGAAGAACAATTATGCATTCTGAGGAAAGAAGGATTATCCTAGGAGCATAATGTATGATGATGGATTAAAATAGGATATCTAATAAAACAAAGTTTTAACAATATAAAAGACTAAATGTGTACTTTGTAAATCCAGAAGTATCTCTGAAGATTAAATCACCTCTTGCTGGGATAAAATTGGCAGTTAAGGGTTGTTGGAGAAAATTAAGGCATTTTCTTCCGTAGTATAGCCACCAATATGTTGCTTTTCTTTCATTAAGTAAACTTACATCCAAATTTTGGCAACAGACTCTAGCCCAGTGGATCATGTATGAAAAGAACTCAGTAAAGTAGAATGATCATTTATTGGAAGAAAGGTTTCAATGGGCAAGGCAGGGGCACAATAGATGGAAAGGATCATGAAAGAAAATGACTAAAATTCATTGTATAAATGTAGGTCACTATCAAATAATAAATGTAGTGAAATAGTAATAAATTTAGTAGTAAAAAATACTGTGCATTCATTTGCCAGTTACCTAGACCCAAATAATCACCCAGAAACTATATTAAATACACCACTCTTTGACCGATGGCTGAGGTGTACTCTTAGCTAGCTCTTACATCTTAAATTAACCTATTTCTATTAATCTGTGTATTGCCACAAGGCTGTAGCTTACCAGTAAGTTTCTGGTATCTTTATCCTTCCAGAGTCACATGCAGGCTCTGACTCTGCCTTCTTTCCTCCTCTGTCTCTGCTGGGATTGCCTGCCTTTCTATAGTCTTCTCTACTATAGGCCAAAGCAGCTTCTTTCTTAATCAGTGATAATAAAAAATATTCATAACATATAGAGGGGATTCCTACAAGAAAAATTCTCAATGTCCATTTATCAGACCTCAAAATTTAGAGCAAGGTAATAATATCAACAACCAATATCTCATATATATTTATTGATATAAAATGAAAATTGTTCTTTTGAAGATGTATAAAGATGGCTTAATGAGTAGGAGCACTTAAAATACAAGCATGAAGACCTAAGATAAAATCAGAGAACCTTCCCCATGAAAAGAAGTTGTGGTATGGCAAAAACACATAATGTTAGTGTGGCTGAAGATGGAGACTAGAGTGTCATTGTAGCTTACTGTGTGTCAGCCTGGCACTAGGTTCAATGAGAGATATTTTCTCCAGGGAATAAAGCAAAAAGTAAAAGAACATGACACTCCACTTCTGCATTAAGAGTCTGAATACTGACATGTGTGACACACACATACACATACACACACATACAAATGGTTCAGTTAGTCTCCTTAAAATGGAAATTAAGCAGTCTTGGTACCTATTTTTAGACTTTACTGAGCATAAGGATTTATTAAAAAATAAAGAAGGCAAAAAGAAGTAAATAAAAACTATAAAAAAGAAATTATATATCATCTTACAAACAATAAATTGAATATAAAATTGAATGTGAAAAAATGAATAATTTCACTAAAAACTTTGGAGAGTCTTCATCCTTTCATTAATATGGTGTATTGTATTTCTTAATTTACATATTTGGATCATTATTGCATCATTAGAATATAAGCTATTTGATAATTGTCAATGATTTTTAACTAAGCTCTTGAGTTTGGTTTGTTTATATTTACTGATGTTAGCCTGCAGTATTTTTCCACCTCTTATTATATCTTTATCTGATTTTGGTGTCAAGGTAAATATAACAAAAATAATTTTTCAAATATTTCCATCTCATCAATTTTCTTGATGAGTTTGGAAAGGATTGAATGTTTGGTGGAATTGAGAAGATGAACTATGAGGTCTGGGTATCACAAATAATTATTCACTGTATAGCTCTATGTTATTCCACATCACTGAAATGAATTATAACATGGTTGGGTTTTGTTATTTTCTTGAATTCTTTTTAAAAATAGGCACCCTAGCAGGCATGAGTAAAATGGATAACAAACTCGACTTGATTGTCCTCTGATTTTTTTCCTGATAGGGAGTGTTGATAAATGTGTTTTTATATACCTATTGGTCAATCGTATAATTTTTATAAGCAAATTTCTATGTATAAGCTGTGATAATTTTTTAATGTTCATGCATATTTGATCTGCATGTATGTCTGTACATAACTTGTATGCAATACCAGCTGAGACAAGTAGAGGCCAGAGGATACCTTAGAACTTGAGGTAAAGTAGTTTGTAAACAGCTATATTGGTTCAGGACCCAAATCTGCATGCTCTCCAAGAACAGTAAGCCCTCAATGACACTGAGATGTCTCTCTAGGCCCTATATTTATTCCATTATAAAAGCTTTTCTGTTTAATCTTATGGATAGCTGTGTCTGTGACTTTATGAGGTGAACGTGTATCTATGTGTATGCAGATGAATGTTAAAACCATAAGGCATCTGAACCATTGAATGTGGAGGCAGATAGGCTTTTGTGAGCTGCCTGATATAGCAGCTGGAAAACAAACTTGGTCTTCTGTGAGTTCTTAGCCACCGTCAGCTGTAGTCCCACGTTTACACTTTACAAGTATGGATACACATGACTAAAAGTAGCATGTATACAGAGTATATGTATAATACATTTAGGTTTCTGAGCATATTTGCATTATGCAGATGTTCATATGAATACTCAAATGTACACATGTACATAAACACACACACACACATATATATATACATGTATATATTCTACATATATATACACACACACATATATATATTCTACATCACTTTCTTGTTCAGCAAGATGAAAATATTCCAACTCACTAATAATGTTTGATTGCTGCATCTGTCGTTTGATATTATTCCAAAGAGTAGCTCAACTTTTCAAGTTCATTTTTCTCTTTTCTGAACTAATATTTCTTTCATGGACTTTACACACCACATTTCTTTCATATTGCTCTTGTACCTGCTTTAAGCCTTGCTGTTTTTATTACTCTTATGTGTCAATCAAGTTCTATTTTCTTTTGCATTTTTCTTGAGGTGCTATTGGCAGTTGATGTCTTTACAACTACATCTGAGTCTAAAAGAACTTTTTTTCACCATTTACTGCACTTTGAATCTTCAATGTGCAATGTGATATTTTATTTTCTTTCTCACATAATTTGTGATTTCATGGTTATGATTTTAAAAATATAATAAAGTCTTGATGTAAAAGAAAATTTGCATTTTGTATATATGTTGAGAGAGAGATAGGAGAGTGTGAGAGATAGAGTTAGCATCATAGGCAGAAAGAGATAAGTGTGTATAATTTTTGCAGGGTCTCTTAGGCTCCAGAGTCATAATAATTCCAATTTGTAGTCAATTATCATTTCTTCCATATACTCAAAGGACAGCAAACTCAAGAACCCTGGATTTTATTGCTGGTTTCTAGTCACCTGCAGAACAACAACTCTATTTGCCTTCAATTAAGATACGCTACTTCAGAAATCTCTTTAGCTAATATGTAACTAATTCTATGAACAAATATCTTCAATGGAAATAATGCAACCTTGTATTGATTTAAATACGACTCTATGCTAATGCTCAAATGTGGCCTATTAGGAACATGAGATCCACTGAATCAGGCTGATCCATAACAGAGCTAGTAAAACTCTTATTCATGTTCTACAGTGGCAGGAAACAAACAAAGTTTCAGGAAGTCTTTAGAGGGTTGTGTTTATATTTCATCTGCCATTATCTTGTTCCAGTCTTACTATAGAGAACATAGTTGTTTCTCCATTTCTTTTAGTGCAGCACATAATTTATTTAAAAAAAATTAAAGCAGGATTCTACAGTTTTGACCCATCAGTTGCTAAAATCTATTAAGAATTTCACATGGATGTGTTTATAAAAGCACTGTAAGAGCCCAGAAACTATCATAGATGGGACTTTCTCTTGACACCTCTTTCTCAATCTATGGGGTGGTCCATTGGAGTCTCTTTAAAGTCACTGATGATTTGAAAGTTGCATCTCTAGATATGTCACATAGATAACAGTGATTCCTATTGCTTAGATATTGTAATTCTGTTTTTAAGATGCCTCGTGAGAAATAATTAAGGGATTCTTTTCTTTTTGTTTATTTTAGACACAGTAACTGAAGTTAGTTTAATTATAAAATAAAAAAGCATCTAAAAGTCAACCTAAACCTATTCTATATTTCTATGGTAACTAAACTCCTTTCTCATGATTTATTTAGCTCAAGAGTCAGGTTTTATAAAGTTATTCAATCAAGGATCTCAGGAATTAAATGAAAAATAGAACAAATAGAAGTAAAATAGATCTAAAACCAAAATAAACTGCTATAAGATAGCTTTGGACACATCATCAGTTCAAAATATGTTCTCTCAATGGAAATGTCATCACTGTGTTCATGATTAGAACCTGTAAACATGTTTAAAGGACACATGGAGTATTTAGAGTTTGTTAAAATGTCTCAGAAAAGCATGTTATAGAAAGAAAGAATTTAACTGTAGATGAATGAATTGCTACTTTATACTTTCATTATTGTATTTAATTTTGTTTTACTGTATAATATACATTATAGTCAGATTATTTCTGAAACATGCCAAAGACAGTAGTAATGTGTGTACATGTGCACTTCTGCATGCATGTGCACACATGCGCACACATACACACATATTTATAATTAAGAACAATGTAATAGAGCTATAATCCCAGAACTCAAGAGACAGAAGAAGAAGGATTACCCCAGGCCTGGAGCAATAAGATTTAAGATAGAATAAATTCTTATTCCCACAAAGAGGAAACAACATACATATTCATATAGATATGTTATTCATATATATTCATATGCATACATATTTATGAAGATTATAGTAGTTTTTCAAGGTAGTTAAATGAACCAAATTTAAAACTGCTAAAAAGACATTAAATTCTATAAAATATCTATTCATGATATTGACATCCTGTGTTGTTCCCTAAAGGTACTATCTCAACCTTAAGGGGAAATTAGGTGTCAAGTCTCCTCGGTATTTGATAATACCATTCCACATCCCCAGAAAATGTTTTTGTTTCTGCTTGAATATCCCTTGCAATTCTGTATGTGTATGTTGCTTATCTTTTAAATTTTGACTTATGTGGAAAGTAACACAGAGAGCAAAAGAGCTTGCTATACAACCTGTAACCTGAGTTTTATCCCAGAAATGCAGAGTTGAAAAAGAGAATAAACTCCCTAATGTTGGCTTGGGACCTGTACATTATTGCTTTGGTACTCTTGCCCCATACTTACATACACACACACACACACACACACACACACACACACACACACACACCAAAATAAAACAAAACAAAATTTTCATTTTTCTTAGGGAAACATTGTAAATTCCGGTAACCAGGCAGGAAGTATAGGCAGGACAACAGACTAGGAAAATTTTGGGAAGAACAAAGGCAAAGCCAGTCACAAGTCAGATGCAGAGGTAACTAGTTGAGAATACTTCACTGTGAGAAGGTACCAAGCCATGTGGCTAAACGTAGACAAGAATTATGGGTTAGTTTATGTTGTAAGAGTGAGTTATCATAAACCTGAGCTAATAGGCCAAGCAGTTTATAATTAATATAAGCCTCTGTGT
The DNA here is from genome assembly GCA_004026605.1 of Ondatra zibethicus. Classification (NCBI taxonomy): domain Eukaryota; kingdom Metazoa; phylum Chordata; class Mammalia; order Rodentia; family Cricetidae; genus Ondatra; species Ondatra zibethicus. The sequence continues at coordinate 11,525 of PVIU01022734.1, read as the reverse complement.
GTTTCTTTGGGACTGAATGGCTCTGGGACCAGGTGGGACAGAAAATTTTGTTTACAATTTTCTTCCAATTCCACTTTAGTTCCTTTCTCTGTTCCTGTCCATGCTCCTAAAAAAGACCATTGGTCTGTATTTTAGTTGTGTTTTTTTAACTCTCACACCAGATCAGTATTAAAGATCTTTAATTACTCTTGAATTTTATTCTTCCTGAGTTCATCTATGTTCCAGAAGAGTAGACTTCATTGAGTTATTCTATTTTTAAATTTGTATTGATAAGAAAAGGTCTTTATATGTATATGTTCTTTTAGTGATTGAATAATAAAAGTCTTTAGGAACCAGCCCCAAAATTTTCATGAGGGTTCAGATTGAATGCAGCAGTGTGCAAAAAGGACTTTTTTCTTTGGTTTTCTGAGGAAAAACAAATGAATTCTCTCACTCTATGCTTTTCTGAATCAGTCTTATTCTTTTGTGTCTTTCCTAAGTCTGCTGTCCTAATTCTAATTCTTCCTAGTTTATTCTTTTTTTTTTCTTCTTTTCTAGCCTGAAATCTCTTCTATTTACAGGAGACTTGAAGTGGAAAAAAAATTGCAGTAGCTCACTCTCATTGGTCAAAAGCACATACTGAGGGTAAGCAACAGGGAGCTGAGCCATTGCCATGGCAAAACAAGAGTCCATCATTTCAGGAGTAAGAATGTGACCAGATGGAGGGGTCACAGTGCAGGTCACGGTGCCCATTGACAAGCTTTGAGACATAGGTCTTTGTTGGCAGACTGTCAAAAGAGGAATTGGCATGCTTTTTTTACGGTGCTTTATGTAGCAACCTGGTTAAAAAATCTAGAACTCTGACCTTGTTCATAGCTGTAAAGTTTCCAACTTATGATTTATTTATAAAGAGCCTTCAGTCCAGTTTGAACTTTCTCTGAGGTGAAAGTGTACTAATTGTGTGCAGTTCATCTGACCAAAAGAACAATCAGGTTTTTAAGTGTCTACAGTCCTCATGGGACAAATAGTCTGGAGCATGTCCCAGCACATTCTATACACCAAAATTATATGGCTGGAGGAAAAGTCATCTTTCTGAACAACCACAGATATATGTTCCCATAAGACTGAGATATAGTCATGAGATTACATATACATATCACATGAGATCACATACTACAGTGCAGGTACTGGGGAGATGGGAGACACCAAGCTATTTTAGCAAGAATGAGCAATAATTTCCAGAGTCAATGATCTTGCAGGCCTTGCCTGCACAGGATTAACCTCCACAAGTGTCAGTGTTCTGGTGGGTTGATAGCTGAATTATCAATTGCGATATGCTGTATATTCTCATGGTCTCCTACAATTGAAACACTTTCAAAATAGTTTTAATTAATCTTTCTTCAAATAAAATAAACTGACTTGAGCAAATTATACATTATCAGTTTCCTTATAACTATCTTGATGAATATAATTATTTTTTCTGCTGTAACCAACTTTCTTTCAAGAAAACAATGAAACTGATAATTGTCCATTGTGCTATGGACACGTTTCTGAACAATATTTTGAGCATTTCTCTGAATTTCATTTTACTGTACTATAAAAGCTAATGGATTTTTACCAGTCCCCTATGTTTATGTCATCATTTCTCTACAAAGTCTTTTCTGATGATAAAGATCCAAGCCTGAGATTGTTTTCTGTATTAGGTGAGTTCCTGTTTATGGGGAAAGGCACTATCTACATTAAAAAGTATATGAGTGTGTGATTCATTAAAGAGAAATAATTGGAGGTGAACTGTGGTTTCTAGGATTCCAAAGTTCATCAGCAGTTATGGTGCTGGATGTTTGTGTGTGTTCACATGTCATATTCACTATGTTGCACTTCACCATGGCCTCACTGTCTTCACTCATTCTGTCTTTTCTATGAAATATATAGAAAATGTTTGTATTTATTCAAATTTTAGCATCTTAAATCCACATGAGTTATACAGTAGTATACAGTAGGTCTGTTTATGTTTCTTTCTTGCAATTTCTTCTCAACTCTGCCTTCCTGGAGTTGCCAAGATTATTATCATCACTCACACTTAGAGTTTTTATGTGTTTCATTTTTCACTCACACACAAAAACAGAATCACACACAACCTAATTCTATCCTGTAGTAATTTCTAGCTTTTTATGGAAAGAAAAAGCTAGTCACAATACTATTGATATTCTCTGAATATGTTGATTAAAATTATTTTGAACTTTGTATGCTTTCTTTTGTTTCTTCTCAATCCTGTTTCTGTATTAAATTTATCTCTCTTTTCATTAAAAAAAAGGACTCTAGAAATATTTGAGTCAGTGTATAATACTCATTCACAAGGTATTAAAAATAGCTTGGAAACTCAGTATACTGGGTAAAGTTATCTACTAGATTGAAATGGAATGCAGTCTGTGAATTTTTTTTTCTTGGCCGTCATACAAAATAATACTATCTGTGGGCAGATGCTTGCTCTTACTTATTGATATAAACTCCATTTTTAGGAGAATGTTGTTCAGACCCTATGCAGGATTAGTAAAGTGTTCTGCTTTTTTCACATTCATAATTTTCACTGTATGCAACATGTTGTTGAGTTCTGTCTCCCACCTCTCCCTGCAGCCTGGTTAGTTAGTTCTAAACACCAATTATTGACAATCATAGATCTTAGTATGTATAATAAATTTACACACACACACACATATATATACATGTATATATATATATATATATCTTTGTTTTAATTTATGACAAAAATGGAGTCTGTGATTCAACAATAAACACTACAAATGAGTTTTGCTTTGGAAATAAGACCAAATAGTGAAGGGAAATTTTTCTCTTTTATAGGCTAAAGATATTTCTCATTGAAAGTATGTTTTCTAACTAATAATTTTTTTTCATTTATTTTACATACCAACCACAGTTTTGCCTCCTTCCTCTCCTCCATTCCTTCTCTCCACCTCCATATTTATTTATATATATATGTATATATATATATATTGAGCTCTATACTTTTCTTAGCTCCCCTCTCTGTGTCTCTCTCCCATTCAACCCTCTCCCAAAGTCCTCATGATCCCAATTTACTCAGGAGATCTTGTCTTTTTCCACTTCCCATGTAGAGTCCTCATTGTTGTCTAGGTTCTCTGGGTTTGTGATTTGTAGGCTGGTTTTCTATGCTTTATGTTTAAAAACCACCTATGGGTAAGTATATGTTATAATTGTCTTTTTGGGTCTGGATTACCTTACTCAAAATGATATTTTCTAGATCCATTCATTTGCCTGCAAATTTCAAGATGTCTTTATTTATTTATGCTGTGTGGTACTACATTGTGTAAATGTACCACATTTACCTTATCCATTCTTCTGTCAAGGGGCATTTAGGTTGTTTCCAGGTTCTGGCTATGACAAACAATGCTACTATGAACATAGTTGAGCGCATGTCCTTGTGGCACGTTTAAGCATCCTTTGGATATATACCCAAAAGTGATATTACTGGGTCTTGAGGAAGGTTGTTTCCTAATTTTCAGAGAAATAGCCACACTGATATCCAAAGGGGCTGTACCAGCTTGCACTCCCACTAGCAGTGCAGGAGTGTTCCCTTTTCTTCACAAACTCTCCAGCATAAATTGTCATCAGTGTTTCTGATCTTGGCCATTCTGACAGGCATTAGAAGGAATCTCAGAGTTGTTTTGATTTGAATTTCTCTGGTGACTAAGGATGTTGAACATTTCCTTAAGTGTCTTTCAGCCATTTTAGATTCCTCTGTTGAGAGTGCTCTGTTTAGTTCTGTGCTCCATTTTTTCATTGGATTATTTGTTCTTTGATGACTAATTTCTTGATTTCTTTGTATTTTTTTTGAGATCTGTCTGATGTGGGTTGGTGAAGACCTTTTCCCATTCTGTAGGCTGTAGTTTTATCTTGTTGAATGTGTTCTTTGCTTTACAGAAGCTTTTCAGTTTCAGGAGGTCCAATTTATTAATTGTTTCTCTCAGTGTCTGTGCTACTGGGGTTATATTTAGGAAGTTGTCTCCTGTGTGTTCATGTATACTTTCCACTTTCTCTTCTGTGAGGTTCAGTATGGCTGGCTTTATTTTGATATCTTGGATACATTTAGACTTGAGTTTTGTGCATGGTGATAGATACGGATCTATTTTCATTCTTCTACATGTAGATATCCAGTTATGCCAGCATCATTTGTTAATATTCTTTCTTTTTTTCCATTTGATATTTTTTGCTTCTTTGTCAAAAATCCGCTGTTCAAAAGTATGTGGAGTAATATCTAAGTCTTTGATTTGGTTCAATTGGTCCTCCTGTCTGTTTTATGCCAATACCAGACTGTTTTCATTACTGTAGCTCTGTAGCAGAGTTTTAAGTCAGGGATTGTGATGCCTCCAGAAATTCTTTTATTATATGGGATTGTTTGGTTATCCTAGGTTCTTTTGCTTTTCCATATACAGTTAAGTATTGTTCTTTCAAGATCTGTGAAGAATTTTGCTGGGATTTTGATGGGCATTGCATTGAATCTGTAGATTGATTTAGGTAAGATTGTCATTTTTACTATGTTAATTATACCTACCGAAGAGTATGGGAGATCATTCAACTTTCTGGTGTCTTCTTCAATTTCTTTCTTCTTAGATTTAAAGTTCTTGTCACACAAGTCTTCCACTTGTTTGGTTAGAGTTACTCTGAGATACTTTATGCTATTTGTGGCTATTTTGAAGGGTGATCTTTCTCTGATTTCTTTCTTGGCCAATTTATCGTCTTTGTACAGGAGGGCTACTGATATTTTTTTTTTAGTTAATCTTGTATCCTGCTACATTACTGAAAGTGTTTATGTGTTTTTAAGTTCCTTGGTAGAAATTTTGGGTTAACTTATGTAAACTATCATATTATCAGCAAATAGTGAGAGTTTAACTTCTTCTCTTCTGATTTGTATATCCTTGATCTCCTTTCATTGTCTTATTGCTCTAGCTAGGACCTCAAGAACTATATTTAATAGATATGGAGAGAGTGGACAACCTTGTCTTGTTCATGATTTCATTGGAATTGCTATGAGTTTCTCTCCATTTTGTTTGATGTTGGCTGTTAGCTTGTTGTATATTGCCTTTATTATGTTTCTGTATGTTCCTTGCATCCCTGCTCTCTCCAGGACTTTATTATGAAGGGTTGTTGTATTTTTTTCAAAAGCTTTTTCAGCATCTAACAAGATGATCATTTGGTTTCTATTTTTCAGTTTTTATATTGTGGACTATGTTGACAAATTTTTGTATGTTAAACCACCCTGCATCACTGGAAGGAAGCTGACTTGATCATGATGGATGATGATTCTGATGTGTTCTGGGATTCGATTTGCCAATATTTTACTTAGTATTTTTGCATCAATATTCATGAGTGATATTGGTCTGTAATTCTCTTTCTTAGTAATGTCTTTATATGGTTTGGGTATGAGGGTAATCATAGCCTCAGAAAAAGTTTGTCAATATTCCTTCTGTATCTATTGTGTGGAAAAATTTGAGGTGAATGGGTATTAGTTCTTCCTTGAAAATCTTGTAGAATTCTGAGCTGAAACCATCTGGTCCTGGGCTTTTTTTGGTTGGGAGATTTTTGATTACTGTTTCTATTTCTTCAACAGTTATAGGTCTATTTAATTTGCTTATCTGATCTTGATTTAATTTTGGTAACTGATAGTTATCCTGAAAGTTGTCAATTTTCTTAAATTTTCCAATTTTGTGGAGTACAGGTTTTCAAAATATGACCTGATGATTCTCTCGATTTCTTCCTAGTCTGTTGATATGTCCCCTTTTTCAGTTCTGATTTTGTTAACATGGATCTTCTCTCCTTGCCTTTTGGTTAGTTTGGATAAAGATTTGTCTATTGTATTGATTTTCTCAAAGAACCAACTCTTTGTCTCATTGATTCTTTGTATTGTTTTCTTTGTTTCCATTTTATTGATTTCAGCACTCAGTTTGATTATTTGCTGCCCTCTAGTTTTCTTGGGTGAGTTTGCTTCTTTTTTTTCTAAAGATTACAAATGTTCTGATAACTCACTAGTGTGGGATTTTTCCAGCTCTTTTATGAAGGCATTTAGTGCAATGATCTTTCTTCTTAACACTGCTTTCATTGTTTCCCATAAATTTGAGTAAGTTGTGTGATCATTTTCATTGAATTTTAGGAAGTCTTTAATTTCTCCCTTTATTTCTTCCTTGACCCATTGATGATTCAGGAGAGCATTGTTTAATTTCTGTGTGTTCGTGAGCTTTCTGGAATTAGTATTGCTGTTGAATACTAGTTTTAAACCATGGTGATCTGATAATACACATGGGGATATTCCATTTTTTTTGCATCTGTTGTGCTTTGGTTTGTTACCAAGTATGTGGTCAGTTTTTGAGATTGCTTCATGAGGTGCTGAGAGGAAGTTCTATTCTTTTTTGTTTGTATGAATATTCTATAGATGTCTATTAAGTCCATTTGTGTCATAACATGTTAATTTCCTTATTTCTCTGCCAATTTTTCATCTAACTGACCTGTCTGGTGATGAGAGTGGAGTGTCTCCTGTATTAGTGTTAGGGGTTTAATGTATGATTAAAGCTTTAGAAGTGTTTCTTTTTCATATGAAGCTGCCCTTATATTTGGGGCATAGATGTTCAGTATTGAGATTTCCTCTTGATAGATTTTTCCTGTGACTAATATAAAATGTCCTTCTTTGTCTCTTTTGTTTAACTTTAGTTTGAAGTCTATTTTGTTAGATATTAGGATAACTATACCAGCTTTTTTCTTATGTCCATTTGATTGGAAAGTTTTTCTCCTAACACTTTACTGAGGCGATATCTGTCTTTGAGGTTGAGGTGTGATTCTCATTCTCATTAATATCTCTACAGAAACACCTATAAATAGATGTGGCTTTCTTGGCCATTTTCTTGTTCTGTATGTTTAGTAACTTTACTTGCAGCCATTTAATTTCAATTATCTAGCCATCCTCTTGACATTTTAAAAAGAGATTTTAATTTGAAAATCATTTTATATCTATAAAAAATGTAAACTTCATAGAGTATTGTTAGACCTTGAATTCAGGTTTTCTTGTTATTAATAGATTAGCTTAGTATAGGATATTTTTGTGATTAATCAATCAATAATAATAAATTTTTATTAATTATAATACAAATTCATATTATTTATATTTCCTTGTTTCATAAACTATTTCTTTGTTTTTTACACTCTTCATAATTGTGGCAATTTCTTATGTTTACATTGTTTTTTGATGTTAAAAGGTTAAGGATCTTTGCTAAATGTATAGCAAATGTTCCCTTTCAATTATATGATGCTTGTTCTGAAATATGCAGAAGGATTGTGAATTAACTGAAGAACACAGAGGGGGGACAGTGTCTTCTAGCATCTACTATCAATAGTGTCTACTATCAGTATGATCTGTGAGGGTTTACTCTGACCCTGGTGCTCTGCATGGGGAAATGTTTTCTCAGGATTCTCCACTGTGATATCCTTCAATTCCATCACACAGGTATAAATGTCTTCATTTTATTACCATATTCTAGTGTTTATCATAAAACTGGCCAAAATTGTAGGATCTGAAACTTTTCCATTCAACGTTTTGTCAAGAATATTGTGAGTTGGCTTTTATGTTTATCCCACCCCAGCTTGCCCCAGGGCACCCCTTTCCATCTGCAAGATCCTAGGTTCCCCTAATGAACTCAGCCTTCTTCCAGGCTGAGGCTTTGGGGGAAGGGTGAGTGCAGGGCTACAGGGGTGCCAATGTTCCACTGAGCAGAGCAGAGCAGGCTCCTTCTACAAAGCCCGCCCTATTGACTGAGAGGTCCTGGGCCAGCAAGTGGCCCTGATCCAGTGCCTGCAGATACATCCAGACCAGCAAGTGGGTCCCAGCCCGGTGGCCCAGGAGCCCCGGGAAGGGTCTACAGGCGCCCTCCAATCCCCGAGGCTTTCTGGCAACTTAGGGGGCCTGCCCCCCTGTATTGACTTTTCTGCTTATCCCACCCCAGCTTGCCCCCAGGCACCCCTTTCCATCTAGGGGGTCCTAGGTTCCCCGAAGGAACTCAGCCTGCTTCCGGGCTGAGGCTTTGGGGGAAGGGGGAATGCAGGGTTATAGGGGTCCCCTTGTTCCACGGAGCAGAGCAGAGCAGAGTGGGCTCCTTCTACCAAGCCAGCCCTTTTGACAGTGAGGTCCTGGGAAAGCAAGTGGCCCTGATCCACTGCCAGCGGCAGATACATCCAGACCGCAAGTGGTCCTGATCCAGTGCCAGTGGATACATCTGGACAGAAAGTGGCCCATACCGAGTACCTGTTGATCCATCTGGAGGGACCAAGCCACTGAGAGTATGCTGACCACATTTGAAGGAAGAGATGGGCAGGTGCCAATCCAAGAATTCCTCCAACAATCTGAAAAGCAACATGATAATACCAGAATCCAGCAATTATGCAACAGGAAAACCTGAGCAACCTAATCCAGAAGAAGTAGAAGAAATCGACTTTAAATGTAACATTATGAAAGTGATAGAGACCATTAAAGAAGAGGTGAAAAACTCCTTTAAAGAAAGGGATGAGAAGACTAACAAAAGTTAGAAGAAATGAATAAATTCCTCAAAGATACCCTACAAAACCAAGAAAAAGCAATCAAACAGATAATGGAAACAGTTCAAGACTTGAAAACTGAAATGGAGGCAATGAAGAAAACACAAACCGAGAGATGGCGGGATATGGAAAATATGGATAAATGAACAGGAACTACAGAGACAAGTATAACCAACAGAATACAAGAGATAGAAGAAAGAATCTCAGACGCTGAAGATACAATAGAGAAAATAAACTCATTGATCAAAGAAAACAGCAAATTCGTAACACAAAACATCCAGGAAGTCTGGGACACCATGAAAAGACCAAACCTAAGAATAATAGGGGTAGAAGAAGGAGAAGAAGTACAGCTCAAAGGCCCAGAAAATATATTCAACAAAATTATAGAAAACTTCCCCAACCTAAAGAAGGATATTCCTATGAAGGTTCAAGAAGCATACAGAACACCAAATAGGCTGGATAAAAAAAAATCCCCTCGCCATATAATAATCAAAACACAAAACATACAAACTAAAGAAAGAATATTAAGAGTTGCAAAGGAAAAAGGTCAAGTAACATATAAAGGTAAACCTATAAGAATTACACCTGACTTCTCTATGGAAACCATGAAATCCAGAAGGTCTTGGATAGATGTGCTTCAGAAACTAAGAGACCATAGATACAAGCCCAGACTACTATACCCAGCAAAGCTTTCTTTCACTATTGATGGATAAAACAAGATATTCCAGGATAAAATCAAATTTAAGAAATGCATAGCCAAAAACCAAGCCTTACAGAAAGTACTAGAAGGTAAACCACAACTAAAGGAAGCAAACAACACCCATAATATCACAGACACTTAACACCCTTCTACCATCACAACTCAAAGAAGGGAGACACACAAACCCTACCACCAAAAAGAAAATAACCAGAGGTAACAACCACTGGTCATTAATATCGCTTAATATCAATGGACTCAACTCACCTATAAAAAGGCACAGGTTGAGAGAATGGATACAAAAACAGGATCCAAAATTCTGCTGTGTACAAGAAACACACCTCAAGCACAAAGACAGACATTATCTCAGAGTAAAGGGTTGGGAAAAGGTTTTTCAATCAAATGGCCCTAAGAAACAAGCAGGTGTGGCTATACTAATATCTAACAAAATCAACTTCAAACTAAAATCAATCAGAAGCGATGGAGATGGACAATTCATACTCATAACTGGAAAAATTCATTAAGATGAAGTCTCAATCCTGAATATCTATGACCCTAATATAAAGGCACCCACATATGTAAAAGAAACATTACTTGAACTCAAAGCACACATCAAACCCCACACAATAATAGTAGGAGATTTCAACACTCCTCTCTCACCAATGGACAGGTCAACCAGAAAGAAATTTAACAAAGAAATATGAGAACTAACAGATGGACCTAATAGACATCTATAGAACACTCCACCCAAACAGGAAAGAATATACCTTCTTCTCAGCATCTCATGGAACCTTCTTGAAAATCAATCACATACTCGGTAACAAAGAAAACATCCACAGATAGAAAAAAGTTGGAGTAACCACCTGTGCCTTATCCTATATGATAAAGGAACTTCCAGAGGCATTACCATCCATGACTTCAAACTCTATTACATAGTTACAGTAATAAAAACAGCTTGGTATTGGCGAAAAACAGAGACGTTGACCAATGGAATCGAATCGAAGACCCAGATATTAATCCACAAACCTATGAACACATCATATTTGACAAAGAGGCTGAAATTATACAATCGAAGAATGAAAGCATTTTTAACAAATGGTGCTGGCATAACTGGATGTCAACCTGTAGGAGAATGAAATTAGCCCCTTATCTATCACCATGCACAAAACTCAAGTCCACATGGATAAAAGACCTCAATATAAATCCGACCAAACTGAACCTGATAGAAGAGAAAGTGGGAAGTAGCCTGCAATACATGTGCATAGGAGACCACTTCCTATGTAAAACCCCAGTGGCACAGACAGTAATGGCAACAATGAACAAATGGGACCTCCTGAAACTGTGAAGCTTCTGTAAAGCAAAAGACACAGTCATTAAGACAAAACGGCATCCTACTGAATGGGAGAAGATCTTCAATAACCCCACATCAGACAAAGGTCTGATCTCCAAAATATACAAAGAACTCAAGAAACTAGACATTAAATTGCTAAATTACCCAATTAAAAATGGAGTAATGAGCTGAACACAGAATTATCAACAGAAGAAGTTCGAATGGCCAAAAGATACTTAAGGTCATGTTACACTTCCTTAGCCATCAGGGAAATACAAATCAAAACAACGTTGAGATACCATCTTACACCTGTCAGAATGGCTAAAATCAAAAACACCAATAATTGCCTATGCTGGAGAGGATGTGGAGTAAGGGGAACACTCATCCATTGCTGGTGGGAATGCAAACTTGTGCAACCACTTTGGAAATCAGTGTGGTGGTTTCTCAGGAAATTGGGAATCAACCTACCTCAGGATCCAGCAATACCACTCTTGAGAATATATCCAAGAGAAGCCCAATCATACTACAAAAGCATTTGTGCAACTATGTTCATAGCAGCATTATTTGTAATAGCCAGAACCTGGAAACAACCTAGGTGCCCCTCAATGGAAGAATGGATCAAGAAAATGTGGAATATATACACATTAGAATACTACTCAGTGGTAAAAACAATGACATCTTGAATTTTGCATGCAAATGGATGGAAATAGAAAACACGATCCTGAGTGAGGTAACCCAAACCCAAAATGATGAATAAGGTATGTACTCACTCATTAGTGGACTCTAGCCATAAACAAAGGACACTAAGCTTATAGCTCACAAGCCTAGAGAAGCCAAATAGCAAGGTGAACCCAAAGAAAAACATATATAAATCCTCCTGGAAATTGGAAGCAAACAAGATCGCCA
>PVIU01022733.1:0-28786 GCA_004026605.1 Ondatra zibethicus | reverse complement strand
TGTGAGGAAGTATATAAGGTTCAATACCTAGTTAGTTACTTAAGAAATATTTAGTTTAAAAGACCAATCACAAAGCAATATGTAAAACACATTTTTGTAAGTGCACACATGTGCCTATGTGTGTATGAGAGAGAGGGAGGCAGAGGAGGGAAGGAGAGAGGGAGGGAGGAAGGGAGAGAAAGGAGAGAAGGTGAGAGATAGAATGCTTGGGATAAGTATGAAAAGAAACAGACCAAATTATTAATGTTCATTATCTCATAGAAGATTCTACCACTGAACCGTATGTTATGGTTGTTAGCTTGGTGTTCTTGTGGGACTCCTAACAGTGGGAAAGAGGGGGGGTGCCTCTGACTCTTTTGCTTACCCTTGGGACCCTTTTGCTTCTACTGGTTTGCCTTGTTCAGCCTTGATATGAGGGTTTCTGCCTAGTCTTATTGCATCTTTTTATGCCATGTTAAATTGATATCCCTGGAAGTTCTGAAGGGAAACTGGGGAGCAGTGAATCTGGGGGAGAAACTAGGAGGAGTGGAGAGAGGGGGAGGCTGCAGTCAGGATGTACTATATGAGAGAAGATAAAAATTCCTAATAGTATTTTCTTTTTTAATAAGCTAAAAGTATACTGATAAATATTCAACTTACAACACTATCCAATAAGCTGTTCTTTATTCACTTATTAAAAACATCATGCAAATTTCAACTATGTAATTTTCTCATGAAATTGTTCATTAATATTCAAATAAAAATTAGTCACTTATTCAAGATTTATTAAATTCTGATTAATATTAAAACAAGAGTGAGAAGAAATGCAAATAATGCTTTATATATTTCTACTATGATTTAAATGCTTATCATGGCCAAGATTTATAATTAAATCTACACACAAAACAATAAAATTATGTCAAATATACATGGCAGCCATAAAGCATTAAATGGTTTGTAGAAAAGCAAATAAAATAATATGAAATGAAAAATGGGTATAAAAATTGCATTTATAGAAATAGGTGTGAGAGAAAGTCAGGAATTCTCATGGTTTTATTTAAATAGATGTAAAAAAAGACTAGAATGAAATATATCAAAACATTTACAAAATTACAGTGTATGTTATGATTTTCACCTTTTTGTGTTTGTTTGTTTGTTTGTTGCTCAGTATTTTCTGCAATTTTCTAACTTAATGTAATCAGGCTGGGGGAAAAGTCATATAAATATATATTTTAAAACAAAACAAAGATGACATAAGCCTGTCAGAAACTAATTTACAAAAGCTTTTCATTAAAAGCAGATCTTTGAAGGCACAAGTTACTAGGGCTTGTATGGGAGATATGGTGCTAGAGGCAGAGGGAATGGCAGAGACCTTTTAATTAATGCAGGATCTATGAACTCAGACTATCAATTGATAGGCGTGACAGCCAGTATCTCAATGTCATTCTACATCATGTCTCAATGCAGTGATTGTACTTTAAAGGAAATTACTGTAATAAAACTCTAAGTGTGTTTTCAAGGTGGACTTTAAGATATTGGGAGACAAAAATTACCCTGTCTTTCTGGCCATCTATCTTTCACTCTGGGCCATTTCAGTCCCTATCATGGTATGATATAAGAACCCTTTTGTGCCAGAACTCAACAGGTAAGCATATTTTCTAGAGGCGATTTCTGCAGCCTTGAACATTAGACATTTTAAGGTACAATTCTATTTGAATAAAACATGAACCAAAACAAGAAACTTTTCTAGGAATTAGAAAGGTTAATTTATCTTATTTGCTGCCTCTCCCTCAGTGCTGGGGTCATGCATTTTAGGTAAGTACTCTATTTTTGAGCAACATCATTGGCCCTTCATTTTTAAAAATGAATTTCCACTATAGTTCAGGTGGGCGTTCATGATGCTGCCCAGGCTGACCTTGAACTTGAATCATCCTGCTTTCACATTCTGAGTACTGGAATTACAGGTATGAAGCACTGTATTTGACTGATATTTTTATTATAGAAATAGGACTTTGAGGAAGATATTTGGTAGTATTTAATAAGCTACAAATCTATAGCCACAGAACCACAGCCACATAAACCGTTTCAATCCAAAAAGGATGTTTTATTTTGAATCTAAATGAAATGAATGGTCATGGTTTTTGATATTGTTGTATTTTCTCTAATTTATTTTTAAATAGTTCTAGAGTATGATGACTAAGTGCATATTGTTTTAATTATAAGTTAACATATGAAGTAACTTTACAAGAATTAAATACTCAGATGCCTTTGTCCAGGAACTAATACTACCACCTTAATGGAGGAGGCCTAAATAGCTTAACTCTGTTAGAAATCAATTTTCACTGGTAAAATGAATGTAATTCAAGATGTGTACATGTAATGTGGCCTTCTCAGAACCCAGAATAAAAATGAAATAAACCTGTAACTTGAAAGGGACCTAAGGTTTTGAATAAAATCATATCACTTCTGTCTTAGTTAGGGTCTCTATATCTGTGAAGAGACACCATGACCACAGCAACTCTTATAAAGGAAAACATTTAATTGAGGTGGCAGCTTACAATTCAGAGGTTCAGTCCATTATCATCATGGTGGAGAGTACAGCAGCACGCAGACAGACATGGTGCTGACTATATGTGGATTAGAAGGCAACAAGAAGTGGATGTTTGAGGCACTGGGTGGTATCTTGAGCATATGAGACCACAAAGCCCGCCTCCACAGTGGCACACTTCCTCCAACAAGGCCACACCTAGTCCAACAAGGCCACACCTCCTAATAGTGCTACTCTTTATGAATTATGGGGGCTAATTACAGTCAAACTACCACACCTTGCCTTGGTCTTCATTAAAATTGTTTCTACTTTCTGCCTTTGAAGTTGGCTGAAGGTTGGGGACATAACTCATTAGCAGCATATTTGGCTGGCATGAACAAGGCCCTGGCATTTATTCCTGGCAACACAAACAAATAAAGAAAGCTATCCATCTAATTGGTTTAACTCTACCAAATCTCCATTGACAAATTACTTAATAAACATGTCCTCCTTATACAACTAAAGACAGAGAGATCTGTGAATTTATGCAGATTACAGAATAGGATTCATGACTCCTTTGTGTTTGCTTGCTAATACATATGTGTGTGGTAGGGGAGAATTGAGTTTGGAACTGGATTGTGGTATAATATTTCTATCTGGAAATAGGTGTTAGGCATGATCAATGTATAAACCATGCCCACTGGTATTTACAAAGACCTATAATAAGGAACCACCATAGGTGACTTAGGTCAGTTTGCACCAAAAATCTTCCCTTTGACTCTAGAAAGAAGAACTCAATTATAACACTCTAAGGAAGGTTCTTCACAATTATATTTTTCTTTCTGCTCTCAGGTCACTTACCAATTTTTTCATCTTCCTGTACCATTTTCCTCTCTTCTCTGAAAGCTCTGAGCCAACGTATTTTCTCCTCCAGTTTCTTGGCAAAGAACAGATGAACTTCTTCTGTTTCCTTGTTATGAAGCTTGAAAGCATTTTTCATGCTGACATTAAAGTCATCATCTCTGCCATCTTCAATGTCAATCACCTCATATTTATCCATGTCAATGCGCCCTTTGTAATATAGGATGTCTCTCCGGATTAGGTCCTAGGTTGGAAGAAAGAGGTTATTTTGTCAGAAGTATAGGTAGAGTAGATGCCAGCAAAGGTGGCACATGGTTACAACAGAACACAAACACTGTCATTATTCTGGAATGTAAATGGAGATCTTATGGTCTCAATACATGCCCCGAGATGACCAGTTGGACACTGACAAGTTGGGTTTAAGTAGGTGCTCTAAGAGATGTCCCACATCCAAAGACTGTTTCAAACCCTAGCACCAATCACTGGAATGCAAACGGCTTATAAGCAGTAGAAAGCACTACCAGGAAGGGATTTTTCATTTTCCAAGAACTCGGCATAATTACCAGAAACATAAAACGAGCTTGTGGGGATGTGCTGAAAATCTCAAGCAGGATATTGAGAATAAAATTTTAAGTGAAAGTTCAGTGGTGAGAGTTACTAGAAGGTCATAGACTGTTGGGACAGAAAGAGTTAACCGTAGTGTTTTAATACTTAGCGTTTTTGGACAAGAGTTAGTCTCACAGGAAACTTGGCTAAAAGAGGGTAAAAAGGTACATATATCAATATGGATGAATCTCATGATCAAATACAGTGTTCTCTATCTTTTGTCTTACTCATCCATATAGAAGTAGATCAATCCTAATTCTAGCCAATGAGACACGCATCCTAAGTCTGTGCATATTGCTCTTACTTCTCTACTTACTTATTTGCATTTTAACGGCATATTAAGTATTGGTGAGCCTTCCATCCTATGCAAAGCTATGACCCCCAAGACACTGTCATTTTAAATCGCATGTTCATCATTGACTTCATTTACTTTCCATGTATTTTAAACTGATTTTTATTTTTCCACAATCAACATATAAAACAATGCTACATATTTTAGAGACATATATGAATAACAAACTTATAAGGAAACTTATGACAATGACATATAGCAAATTAAAGAGTAGAGGAGAAAATGGAAGAAGTGAGTCAAAAATGGAAAGGAACATGTCCTATTTTGCTTTCTATTGCTGTGATGAACACCATAACCAAAAGTAGCATGGGGACTAAAGGGCTTCTTTGGCTTATAGGCTATCATCAAGGAAATCCAGGGCAGGAGCTCAAGGCAGGAACCTGGAGGCAGAAACTAAAGCAGAGACCATGGAAGAATGCTGCTTACTGGCTTGCTCCTCATGCTTTGCTCACCTACCTTTCTTGTCCAACCCAGGCCCAGAGACTGCATTGCTCACAGTAGTTTGCACATTGCTTTGCCCACTGAAGTTTCCCTCTTCTCAGATGATTCTAGCTTGTGTCATTTGAAATATCTACACAGCACAGTAGCAAATTAATTAACGGTCTTACTCAGCTATGGACACTAAATACTACAATACTGACATATTAGGCAAAATATGTCTATTTGTACAGTGGTATGACAGTTTAGGGGTTAACCAACTGCATTCTGATTAGATATGCAGAATGCCACATGGGAGGAAATATATGCTAGGTATTGTAAACCTGATTTTGAATTATTCTCAACAGATTTGTCAATCTCAAATCCTCAGGCTTGAAAAGGCAGGTACTATTTAACTGTTTTGCAGCCAATAACCATCACATAGTACTTTTTGCTGCTATAATTATTATGCATACAAATAAAATGAGAATACATATAAGTTCTGATCAACTGGGTACCCCTGCCATTAAGCTCCAACAGATCTCTTGGGTATGTGTAAAACCAAGATCACAGGAGAGACGGAGGTCAGTTGAACAGAGAAGGCTAACAGTTTTTAGGCCTGTTTCCACCACGTCTGAGGTGCACAAGCTCAGTCCTGGCCCAAAGAATGGAGTGGCTCAAATTTTCAGGAATATTTTGTGAGATACATGCTCAAAAACTGAGCACTGTCAGACAAATTGAAATAGGTGAAAGGAGAATGCTATGGGAGAATGTATGGATGTAAGGTTTGAATTCTCCCGTACAGTTGATCATATGGCATATACACACCTGGAAAGGCGGATCTGGACAGCACACTGCATAATGGCTGTCCTAAGTTACTAACAACCACAATTTCCTGGTTCTTAACCTTTATACAAAAAAATACTTCTCTCTTCTACCAAACTTGTGCCTCACAATCATTTTCAATTTTAAGTGCCTTTGGCAGTTTCCTGAAATTTAAATATGTGTCTGATAATGGGACTCCTTTACAAGCATTAATCATAATATCTTAATGTTTATTTATATATTTATGTATGACAAAGGAACAAGGAAACATCATATGTCTTTAGCAGAAGAACAGGGATTAGAATAATGTTTTGTTAAAATTCTCTGTGTTAATTTTTTCTCTCTGTGGCTGATAGAGGGCTCAATATGAGTTTTCAGGAATCAGATTAGTGATAATCTAAGTATAGGGATATGATAGAAATGATTAAGAATGATCTATAGCCTCAGGAAGTCCAATCAGAATGGGTAGCAAAGGCCATGAAACAACATGGGGCAGTGAAAAGAATATGAATAAAATACAAATATCTAAATTTGAGTCATAGATGTCTAACTTGCCTTGGCCTTAGCTTCTCTCAGTCTCAATTATTGCAACTGTAAAATTAGAAAAGTTAGCCTTATATTAAATAACTGCCAAGCTCCAATCCGATGAGGCTGGCCTAGTCCAGTAAATGTAGCCTTGAGCTTTTGTGCTCCTTTAAAATCTTTTTTGATAAATTTTACTGACTCTTGCAACTTAAACTGTCCAAGCAAGCCAAATTTAAAGAAAAGACAAATTCCAATATTTTTAAATTTACATTGCCACTGATTCTAGAAATTTAACATGCATTTAGGGTAGGAAAGTACTTGCTAACGCTCTCATACAAACCACGAATCCACTTGGGCTCACTATAATGTATCTTTTTCTTCCCAATCAGCTCTATTTCAGTCCTTCTAGCCTTCATTGCCAAAGTCACATAATCTTCCCCAAAGAAATGTTCTCTGATTAGACATTCTAGCTGTTGTGGCTCCCTTTGTATAAATTCTAACACTAACTATGAAGGCTCTTAAATGCTATTCATTTGGCACTTAAACATCATGCCAATTATAGCATTTAGTTTTGTTTGTTCATTTAGATTGTGCTCAGCACTCTGTCTTTTTTGAACTTGCTACACTCACAGACTGTCCATAGAAAGGCAGTTTCTGAGGTTTCTTGGGCCTTCTGAAACATAGCAAGACAAATCCTTCCTGAGTCCTAGGTGCTTGTAGTACTGTTTGTATTACATGGCTTGATGCCTCCAAAGTGGCGTGGTGATAATATGCCCCAAATAGATACTATTTGGATCACACTTCCCTGTCTAGTAGAATTTACTGTTTCTAACAGGATACCAGCCTTTCTCAGTTGCTCAAGTCATGGGACATAGAGAGCTCCAGAATTGTTTTTATAGCTATTAGAAACCAAGCTCCCGGACACAGCCTGTGGCTCCAGCAAGAACTACCCTAATCCCTGACATTACATAATTCAAGCAGCTCACAGATATTTCAACTTGATCCCACTAGGTAATCCTAGGATTTAGCAAGACTTCATAGGACATTTTGTACAAATGACAGATGCTACAATCTGGAGTATAAAGCTGTTCAGGATTATAGCCTGCCTTACTTATTTAGCATTAAGTTTGTCTCTACTATTTTAGAGAGGGTCCTGGCTATGCTTCCCCAGCCTAGAACATTCCTGTTTTCTATCCAGATCTTGGGCAATGCACGTGGACAAGGGTGAGCTTGTTTTGTCACTATTATATTCCAATATGTACAGCACATTCTTAGCAGTCAAAACAAAAGTAACAATGACATCAGTAGCAGTGAGTACTTGAATAGCATATACTATATGCCAACTGCTGTCCTAATGACTTTGCATTTGTCAACTTAAATATTGCTGATAAAGTGCTACAAGGTAGGTAGCTGCATTTGATACGGAACTATAGATATAGAACCCCTGCTGAACTTAATTAAGATTAAAGGGTGGAGATAGGCTTTGGGTCCACACACCTGGTTCAGAAATCTGTGCCTTTTATTAAGAAATGTATTATATATTGCTTTAGAATTAAAATTGCTAAGTAAATGATTAGCAACATGACATATTCTGTAATTGTATTAATTGCTAACATTTAGTAAATACAACATGCCAACAATTATTAACTGTACAGGCTCATTTAAATTTCATGACTTCCTTTAGATTTCTATTTTTTTCAAATGAGGAATAATTATAAGCAGAGAAAACTTATTTAAATTCAGACAGCTCATTGGAGAAAAATAATGAGCATTCGCCAATCTGGCTGTATTAGACATGCTTTTAACACTATACTTCACTGCTTCCTACTAGCTATTATGGTTTCCCTCTATCACCTTTCTGAAGTGTGTTCAATTACTAGTTCAGTTGGACAGTGGAGAATATAGATTAAAATAGATGAATGAAAAGAAGATAAATAAAAGAAAAATAGATTTAAAAGTACTGGCTAACATTAGACTTGATTGGTAAGAAGAGAACAGAGTCTAGTATCCACTTTTCTGGTCCAAACTCCCTTATCTATCTTATTTCTATATTGTTCCTGTCTCTTTCCTTAAGATATTGATTTATTTTATGTGTATAGGTGTGTGCCTGAATTTATTTACTTGAAACATGTGAGAGCATGTGAATGTGGACACCAGAAGAGGACATTGAATTCCTTGGAACTAGAGTTATAGGTATTTGTGAGCCACCATGTGGGTGTCTGGAACTGAACCCCAGGTCTTCTACAGAGCAGTGAGTGCTCTTAACTACTGAGTCACCTCTCCACCTCCCCATCCCTCCCGCTTATTGCTACTTTTGTATGTGAGTTGTTTCAAATGGCTCATGCTGCAAATTCTGTCCTTTCAGTACAAGAAGAAATATCTAAATGCACAAACTTCCCTGAACAAAAGTCCTCTGTCCAGCATCATTACATGTAATTTAGTTCTTATCCCTCAGAATATTGTGAAAGCAACATAAATGCAGTACAGTTATGATAGCGGACAATGGACCATGTCGGCACAAGCACAAGTAAGAACAGTGAATGCAGATAAAAGGTTGCTTGGGACGATAATGGGCATGTAGGAAAATTGGTGGATAATGGGATAAAGACGTCTGTTCTTTTCCATGGTAAACAGTGAAAAGGGAGAATAAAAAGCAAAATACGGCGAATTTTTTCTAAAACATCAAAATAATTTCAAAATAATGATATCTGGGAGAAAACAGCAAAACATATACAAAACTAAACTAATAAAGGAGCAGAGGCAGCCAGTGCACTGGGTAAGAGGAAAGAGAACAAAAGGGTCTTACCATGTTTTAAAAAATGACAAGGAAAGAAAAGGAACAGAAATTAAAGGAGCTACTTGTGTCTTTCATGTGTATTATAACTGCTATTTTAAAAGTACCCTGCTTTATGCTTCCCTCCGCAATACAAACTACAAGCTGTACAAGATGTTCAAACTCTTCTTATTCAATCCCAACTCCCAGTGTGCAAAACAGGCAAGGTTTTGTTTAACTGGCTTCATATTAAAGGAATTGAAAGACTCAGACAGAAGTTTAGTAGGTGGACATTAGTTGTTGAATTTTAAAGAGTAGATTGAATATTTAAATGTTTCCTATGTTACCTGTAGTAGATAATTATTCAGTCTAGAGTTGGGTAAATCTACTGATGGGGACTTCACCAACTTACAATATTATGCCTATTGTTGAAAGTAGGGGTTGAACAAGCGTCACATGCCTCTGCACCAGTCCTGTCCCTCAACTGCCACTATATATGCATTGATCTCATTTATTCTTCATAACAATCCTGTTGATTGTTCTTCTTGCATTAGAGATGATATAATGAAGGTGCATGAAATAGTTACTTGCTTGAAATAACAGGCATGCTAAAACCAGGATTTAAGAGCAGAACCACTTGACGTTATCTATCCTTCCATGTTTCTTCTCTATACAAGGAAATTGTGAGAAAATTTAAAGTGGCAGTGAAAGAAATTATTCTTGGGACCGGGAATTTGGCTCAATTTGGTAGAGTATACACGAAGTCCTTGGTTTGATCACTGGCACTGCAAGGTGGCACATGCAAGCAAACTCAGTACTTAGGGTGTAGAAGCAAGAGAGATTAGAAGTTTGAACTTACATTCTGATATATAGTGAGCTCTAGGGCATGCTGAGGTGCAGATGACCCTGTCTCAAATTAAATCAAACAAGTGACTCCCACCCTGAAATACAGATTCTCTCTGTGAATTTCAGTCTTATCCTCCAGTTCTGGAATAATACAAATAGAGTTCTTATCAAAACATCGTAACTTGCTTAGAATCAAATGCTGAGCCTGCATGATTAATTAATCTTGTCCTAAATATTTAGACTGCTTAATAATCAATTACAAAATTTGGACAAGATTAATGGCAATAGTGATACAGAAGTCTCATGTTCACAACCTTGAGACAGTTTGACTAGTTTTAGTCCCTGGCTGGAGAATGTGGTAGATAACTTGCATTACAAGTGCAAATTCTTGGGTAAATCTCAAACCTAAGAAATGAAAAAAATAAGGTTAATCCCTAGTTTCATTATTTATCAGCCATGATAAATACATAATTATTTTGTATTTCAATTTCAAATATCATTAAAATGTGAATAATCATAGTATTTCCCTGGTAAATTTGTCATGAATACTGAATTAATGAATATAAAGTTATTTAAATAGAATCATAGAGGCATTCAAATAATGCCAATTTATCATTACTTTTTATTAATTATATTTTCCATAATATATTTTTCTGTTCTGAATACTGGTATATTTTCCTATCGATGTGTTTGTCACATATTTCATTAGTATTTATAGAATTGCCAAGATTTCCTAAAGCAACTCCACCAGACACATCTGAGCATTATTTCAGGGCATAAAAGTATGCATTTTTCTCTTATGTTACACTAAATTTTATTAGATTACAGGTCCCATGAAGGCAGATGTGACTGTCACAGAGTATGCACTCAAAATAAAAATTCAGAGCAGTGAGATACTTTATTGCAACCTCACATCCTTTGGGCTTCAATTCCTCTTGGTTAAGGACTTTCAGTTCCTTGGTTACCATTAAACCTTCAGTCTCATGAAAGACCTTACCAGACTATTAGTTATTTTTCTTCCTTTATTTTTAATACTATTCAAGTACTTAGAAATATTTAATATTATCTTGAAAAATTTTAAACTAACCTTCCAGGATTTATGAAATTATTTGTGTTATTCCTGTTAAATATCACATTTCTGAAGGACTCCTTTTAAATATGAGCTTATCATCAGAAAGACTAATGTAGCCATATTCAATTATTTAATTGTTGATTAGCCCATGCTTTCTTTATGAAAAAATAACTGGGCTTTTGGGCATCCATTTAAATTGTGTTCCAGAGGTGAATCAAGTGAGGTGAATCCTTACTTACTTCAGCCCACTCTCACCTTGTCCATCTTTTCCTTTGTCAAAGGTTATCTTCAACTCCACAAAGGTGTGCCACCCCCGCCCCAAGTGCTACTCTTTTGCAGTAATGGTAAGAACAATTTGGCAGACAAAATACTTTGCTCTTTTGCATACCTTCTTTCTACCCCATTCTTATTTTTGATTTACCTCCTATTTGATAAATAGAAAGTAGAAAGATTTATTGCACATAACATGGAAATCCTCAACCAGGGACAAATGTCAGATACTTTTAATGGCCTTTACTTAACAAGGCTGTAGCTTTCCAACCCTGGGAAGGCAGTGTTAAGAACATCCAAGTATGTGGAGTAAACAGTCTTGAACTCTAGGCTGGCTTTTGTTCTGAAGAGAAAGCCTATGACCTCACTAAAACAAGAAAGCTCTCATCTGAGAGAAGCTATGCCTTTATCAAGATGTCCATTGTCTTTAGCATCCGGTTGTTTGCTTTTTCCCAAACTCCTAACGTGGCTGCTCTGAATCCAGAAGCCCTCCCTTAAGTTCTGCTGTCTTTTTAATCATTGTCTTTCCAACTAGTTGTCCTAGAATTGACACACCACTTCATCTTGGTGTTTTGCTGCCCCTTCACTCCTAAAAAGAGCACACTGTTCCATCTTTTTTTTTCTTTTCCTTTATCCTTAGGTTCTGCTTTACCACTGCTTTACCTTAGCCACTGCTTTTCAGAGGTCAGTTTCACATTTTACTTAAAGCAACTGCATCTTTCAGGGACAGATGAAAAAAATCAAGAAGTATGGGCAGGTACTGTGGAACCCTGAAATAAAAAAGGCTCCTCCTAGTTTCTCTGTCTCTCTGTCCCCTTTCTTTCTCTCTCCTCTTTCTCTTCAACCAAGCTCCCCCACTCTCTCAGTCTCTCCTTCTTCCTTTCCCTTTGCTTCTCTCCCCTTCTCTCTAATTGTTCTAAACATGAACATACATTAGTGGGAAGAAGGGACATATGCCTGTTGGTGACATAGCTAATAAACTAAGAGCTTCTTTGTTGCTTTTACTAACCTTCAGAAATTCTGACTCCCGGTTTGTATGAAAGTTTTGTTAGGAGCTGGGGGAGCTAAGAAGAGACATTGGTGTTTCACTGAGTCTCAGATTCATAGGTTTCCCTCCCAGGGTCAGATCCAGTCTGAAATAACTACCTTAATCCACTAGCAGGTTACTGGTTCCAGATCTGGCATTCAGAGCTTATCAACAAACACCAAGGCAGTTTGAATCTCAGCTCAATTTACTCTCTCAGCTGATTGTGAAAGGCAAATACATAACGATTTAATGTCAAACACACCACACACATGCACACACACACACAGAGCAAGGGACATAAACCAGATGTCTGCTTAGTGTTTAACTTGGTATCTCATGATTTGGCACCACTCTTTAGGGACATTTGCTACTGGGTAAGGGAGATCACAAATGTAAAAAAGAGGTGTTATGTAAGGGAGAAAAAGCCAAGAATGTGAACAAATTTTGAAAGTCACTCTGAGTACTCTTGATTTCTTCCTCATTTTCTCACTTTGTGTGATTCAAAATTCTTCCCAGGCAAATCTTACTGACAAAACTGGGTTGTACCTCCTGTCATGAAAGAAGAAACAATATCCCATTAGGAACCCTCAGAAGAGATTATGTGGGGAACATATGCTCTCCCTCTATCAAAGAGAAGTGGCTAAGAAGCCAATATTCACAGAGGTATCCAAGGATCAGTAACGAGTACAGGATATCTCTTCAAAAGGATTACAGGGATAGGATATCCAGCAACAGCATGCTTGAGAATTTTGGGGCAACTGATGATACCCTTTGTATAGAAAATGGATAGAGGTATGAAGAAAAATCCTGTAGCACAGAGGACCTAATTGTTTGAATGCCAAGTTGCCCCCTCGTTGGTTCCTAGGGTAGGAAGTGGGCAGGTGGCTACATTCAAGTGGGAATTTGGAAAGGTACTCTTGAAAGCTATTCTTTGCTAAGTGGGATTACAAATGCAATAGTATTCTTCAACGCTGGTCCAAATTTGCTGGTTATCTGCTGTGGGTTCAAGAAGCTCAGAAGGAATACCACAAGAGTTATGAGGGAAAACAGAAATGCTATTGGAATAAAAATGTGTTAACCTCAGCATTTCACTGTTGCTTATGATCTTCATGCCATACCAGCACTTCTGATACAGAGCTGCTGCCAATTTCCTCTGGCAGTTTTTGCCTATTTCTTTAAAATCCTGGGGATAATGAAAGGGAAGGAGCCTATTGTACTCCCAAGGTCCTCATCTCTCTCAGAAAAGAAGAGGTTAAGTTTACCTTCTTGCAGAGGACCATTTGGTGGTCGAATAGGAAGAAGACTCTCTGCTGGTTGCGGCCATAGGGCTGATAGATCCAGGCCATCTCTCCAGTGTAGATCAGCTCTGAGCTCCTGTCTAAGATGTCCTCTCCCTAGGAAACATATGTGATGGTGAGAGATAGCCAGGTAGTAGAGCTGGTACAATTCCTTACACAGAGATACCCAAAGGTGAGCATAGACTGGACTGGGAAGTTAGGCAAAAAGACGTTGTGGTGATGGAGGAAAAGAGAGAGACTTCTGGGTTCCCTTAAAAGGTTTATAATTCTGTAAGTGGGAAGATTCATATTCTTTTTTACTGTGGGGTTAAATAAGACCCATCCCTTAGTCAGACAGCCACCCATCTCCTCCACACCTTCCTCTTTTCCTCCCGTATTCTTATTTACTCTAAACCTAAATGAGACCCATAAGTCAGTCAGTCAGTCAGTCAGGCAGGCAGGCATTCTCTTTTCTCATCATTTTTATCTTTTATGAATCTCTTTTCTGTTCCGGTCTCTCAATTCCTATCTGGCCTCTCACTTACTTCAAGAGTAATCCCGAAAAGGTAGTCGAAATTTTTCTATTTTCCATAGAAAAATGAAATAAGGAAGATATTTTACGATCAAATCAGAATGTTAACTACACATGCTTCAGCCTATGTGAAGATGGAAGAAATGAGCAGTGGCTTAGGGAAAAGAATTCACCATTCCAGGAGATGTATATGAGTCAAATATTGTGCTACTTACTTTTTATTCTATCTCATCTGGACCTCACAAAAGTTCTGCTAGATAAACAATCTTGGTTCCATTTTACATCTTCAAGTACCAAGAGGTCAAGGGATAGGACAAGATCATGACATTTGTTAGCTGCAGATACTCTGATACTAATCTCTGATTCGAGGGAGCACCTTTACTCTTCACCATAAATTATATTGCTTCTAGCATCGAAAGTGCCTAGATGTCCAGTTCCTTCCACTCCCTAGGTCTCTTTTACCAGCTGTTAAATGAGGTAAGATAAGCATAATATCTAGAGCACCAGCTTTGGGACCTTTACAGTTAAATGTATACCAAAAGTTCAAGGTTTGATTAAAGATAGAAATCCCTATTCTTCCGAAATAATCAGAAGCAAATAGCTCTGGCAGAATAATATGCTAAAAAGAGTGACCCCAGGAAACAATATTCTGAATTGTACCATTTCCTCTAGTCTGAGGGATTGGAAAGAAAAGGAGATCTCAGTGGATCATATTCTAATAACAAAACCTGAAAGCAGCTCAAAAAATACCATTTTGACTCTAGCATCCAAATTGAGTTACAAGAGTATCCAAGATAAAGGTAAACAAACAGTCCTTCTTAAGTTGACAAACTAGCATTGAGCGTTTGAATGCATAGGGCTGGGTCAGACCTCTCCTCAGAGGTGACCTTTCCTGATACAAGGGAAGATGTACCACAACCTACTTTGAGTATGTATAAAGTGAAGAATGCATACAAGTTGGCTAATAATACAAGTTGATGATAAACATGACTATTTTTGAGGCAGGGTCTTACTACGTAGTCCAGAAAAGCCTGGAACTTGCTATATAGCTCAGGGTGATCTTGAACTTGCAACCCTCCACCTAAAGCTTTCCAAGTACTGGGGATATAGGTATAAGCCACCATGCCCAGATTCCAGGATGACTTTTACAGTTACAATTTGATGAACTGAGGATGATCAGACCTGGGGGAATATTCAACACTTCCTTAGGCAGAGGGATACGAACCCTATTTTAAATAGTTGCTGCATATAACACCAAGTTAAAAAAATGTTGAGAATAAACCAAACTTCTATGTTCACTAAGCTAACTAACCTTGAACAACTAACAGATCCTAGTTGTGTCTCAATTTCTTCATTTTTTTTCCCAGTTTTTCGAGACAGGGTTTCTCTGTGTAGCCCTTGCTGCCCTGGAACTTGCTCTGTAGAGCAGGCTGGCCCCAAACTCAGAGACCTGCCTCTCTCTATCTCCTAAGAGCTGGGATTAAAGACAGGCATCCCCACTGCCTGGTTCTTTCTTCATTCTTTCTAGAATATAACATTACAAATTTGTTAGGTGTTGTGAAGAATACTTAAATTAACATATGTAAGTACTTAGGAATATACACATTACATTGTAAACTTTACATATGTTATTTTCATCTTGGGTATTACTGTGTGACCCAGGTACTAAGACATATTTCCTGTCTTCTACTAATACAATGAGCTGATAAAGGATGAGTTGTGATTCTGCTCAAAATCATAAATCAGAGAAATAGGAAGTAATTTCTCCAAAGAGGCAGAACAAAGTTCAGAATCCCTCCAAAACCCATGTGCCTAACTAAAAGACTTCACTTGAATGATGGTACCTTGCCTGGCAGAAAATCAGCTACAGTAGATTAATTAGATGAGACTGTTTAACTGTGTTGTGTCCAGTGCTGTTACTAACTCACTCTGTATCCCTGGGAAGCAGTTTAAGCAGTTACTGTTTGATCTACTCCACATGCTGCTCGAAAGCATCAAATCTAAGGGAGGGAAATAGCAAGTTTACATGAGGGGAAGGATGCTTTCATTCTTGTCTCTCCAGCCTCACTTATACATCCCTTTATCTTTCACTACAGAGCGCAGTCCATTCCCACTGCCTCTAGGGGTTTCCGCATTCTTCCAGCATTTACCACAATCTGCTCACTTTCCTAGAAATCTATCTGCCTACTCCAGATGAACAGGGCCATGTCTCCTTCATCTCAGATTCTATAATGGCTGCCAAGGGCAAGCAAAGAGGGGCTGTTCAAAAGGCAAGTCTCCTAAAGTCACGTATCAAATCCTCTAGTGTCTTCCATCCAAACTGGAAACAAAGTACTTAGATGAAAACGTAGAACCTGATCTCCAATTGTTCCTATACAATTTTCTGCTTTTTCCCTAGCTACACTGGCCACTCTCTTTTTTCTTAGAATATACAGTCTCATATTTCAAGGGCTTTGCTATGGTTCTTCCTTCTACCTGAAATGCTCCACCACAAAAAGTCACATGATTTTCTCCTTCATCTTCTTTGGATCTTTTCTCAAATGTTATCCCTTTTTGTCATTTCTCCATCAGTCTAGCCTATTATAATATTTTATTTTTCTCCATAACATGCTTATGTGTTGCTTTCCTTCTCTAATGAAACATCAATTATAGAAACTTTGCTCCACCACTTAACACATTTCTAGAATACAGAATCGAGCCTCATAGAGAATAAGCATTCAATAAATGACCTGCAAGGAATCATCAATGGTTAATAAATGAGTAGTGACCATTAAACCCTACCCAGAGCTTTCTTAACAGGTTTTCATAATTTTTGCAGCCAAAGTTTCAAGGAGTAGGCTTTATTTAATTTTAATTAATTCTAACTTAACCTGTTTTGTTCAGCTTTACTTCATCCTGATGATAGGATACTTGATAATGGAGCTGTGGTCTGAATGACCCAGCAGGTTTATCTAACCTGTGGTCCATAAGCTGCATGCATCCCAAGAGACCTATGAATGAGTGTCGTGGAATATTATTTTAACTTGGCAAAGATGCGTTACATTTGTTTATGCTGCAAAATATTACTTTAACTGTGTAAAGGTGTGTTACTTTTGTTTATGCTGCATTTGTTTAACAATGTAAGGATGTGTGTTTAATTATGTAAAGATGCGTTGCATCTGTTTCACCATTCCTGCCTAAAGGTACCAGGCTGAACAGCCAATAGCTAGGCAGGAGAAAGGATAGGCAGGGCTCGTGGGCAGAGAGAATAAATAGGAGAAATCTAGGTTTGAGAGAGAAGAAAGAATAAGAGAAAAGAAGAGAGAATGAGAGAGACACCTGGGATAAGAAGCTAGGCAGATGCCAGCCAGCCTGAGACACTGAGAAGCAATGAAAGTAAGATATACAGAATTAAGAAAGGTAATAAGCCCTGAGGCAAAAGGTAGATAAAGAGAGACAGGCTATTTAACTTAAATAGTTAAAAGTTAAGGCTAGCCAGAAACATGCCTAAGTTAGGCCAAGCATTCAAAGCCAAAAATAAATCTCTGTGTCATGATTTGGAGGCTGGTTGGTGGCCCAAAAGAAAAAGCCTGAAACAAATAAGACCCAATATGTTTGTTGATGAAAAATGCCAGGTTTTAATGTCAAAAAGTATGAACGGTCCTGAAGGGCAAAACAATGTCAACTTTTTCAACGAGTTTAATTTTCAATGGCAGCTGTGTTAACCAATGTGTCAATAACTGCAGAGAAGTAATGAATCTACCTGGGCCTATGTTTAATCTTCTGGACCAAGGCAAGTCTAGGTCATTTATTCACCTTCACTTTTAAATGGATACCTTTTCTATATCTATCATACTCTTTTGTTGTTTCTGATGTTTCTTTACATTTCCTTTTGTTATACAGTACAATAGTAAGCCAGAAAAGGACATCAGGTATTAAACAAGCAGGCAAGAAAAGGAGCAAAACTACAAAGAGAAAATTATGACCACATTTTCCAGCTCCCAAACATGAGCTACAAACATGGGCACTTTCTGAAGATCTTCAGAAAAAAAGGCTGAAGAGAGGCTCTCGGGGTTATGTTCCATTTCTCTTTTTTTAAAGTGATTTAATGTGAAAGGAGGCAAAATGACAGCTCATCCAAGCCTCTGAACCAGAGAATCGAGAAATGGAAAATTTCCAGAAACTGTAGTCCATGGAAACAGGCTCTCCTCTCCTCTAAATTGCTCTAAGTTATAATCACTTCAGGAAGGACATGACAAGTGAACTGATCTCTTTATTTTTCAGGAGTTATGGGGGATAGAGTAGTCTTCATAGGATATAATAAGTGACTGATATGGGAACTGGAGTTACATAAAGAAATCTGAATATTCATGAGAAAAAGATGAGGAGAAAGAGACAGGCACTGATTTAAGGAAGGGTTTTCTGCTCTTTAGCCAGATAATCTGATTTCCCAAGCTAACAACAATTGCCTGTATGTCACCAATCCTACCTGTCCTTCAAGGGAGATTAGGTTTAGAAGGTGTCCCTTGTGAGAACTGTTTTCATTTGATGAGTAACACAGCAATCACCACAAGGACATTTTTTGACAATCCTCACATTTTGTTTATACATCTGAGAGAGGTAGGAGAATGGTCCAGACTGGGAAGCATTGCTTGCCTGCTTATTTGTAAAGCTTGCCTAAGGCAGCCACTGTCTGATATCTCCTGCCTCCTTCATCCTCCATTTGTTCTCCACCATGCCCTCCAGAAACACTGTCAGAATTAACTATATGTGTCTACTCAAGGAGCACTCCCTCATTCCAGAAATATAACAGGAAATGCTTTCTCAGATGCTGATTCCTTAAACCATGGCTCAAGTCCTTGGAGTTTCCTAAAAATAAAGCTCTTTGGGTAGACGAAAGGCTTTCAAACTTTTATTCACCTCTTCAATGACTGGAGACTCAGACAACACATAAAAAATTAGAAGGGGAAAATTGTTTCAGGGAAGAAAAAAGTCTTCCAGAGAATGGGAATTTGGTGGCTTTTTGGTACCTTTCCTTACAAAGAAGCCTGCAAAAGGGCAGAAAAAGGGTCTTGCCAAACAGTTTCAGAGGCTCTCTGTTGGTAAGCCTGCTTAAAGTTAATTTAGTCCAGCTCCTTACTTCTGCTATACCAAGAGAACAGAGGAAAAAACACATAAAAGAGAATCCATTATTTTCTAGTAAGTCTGGGCCAGTTATGGTTTCTCCTTATAAGCAAGACTGTTTGCATGTATGTATGTGTGTATGTATGTGTACATACATATATATGTGTGAAAATATATATGTGTATAAATGAATAAAATGAATGCATATATTCTCTCTATTCATTTTTCTGTATCTCAAGGTATCACTTAGAGGACTTTATCAAACAGGATAAAAATGTGTCAACTGATAATAACTGTGATGTTTTTAAATCATCTACATTAGGAAGAATAGAAGTAGCAGAAAAAAATTACCTGAACATTGGCTAACTCTTTGATAAGACTAATAGTGGTCCCCTTTGGATAGACTAAACAATTTGAAATGTTAAAAAAATATTGTTACTTAAACATAAAAAATTATACCTGAGGTGAGGGCAATACAACAAGGTATTGGGTCTACATTTATACTATCACCATAAAGTTTGAGAATGTCGCTTCCTGCCTGCTGACATTTTCCTTCTTGGCTATGTCAGCCTACATAGTATCAGGTCACAAAACTTGGGCCTATGAGATGAGTAATAAATGTTATTACTCCTAGTTAGTGGCATTTGGGAAGGAAAGGTTGATGACTTCAGTCATTTCCTTTCCAAGTTCAAAGAAAACCGTAGGTGTCCACACTGGGATGACTAGGTGACATAAATTATTTTTAGAATGATGATGAAAACAGAGCTTGGTCACTGGATTTAGCAGGACGATAGTTATGGCCTAGAATATTCATGCTTGATTAGTTTAGTAGATATACTAGGATGAGGTGATCTCACCAATAGCAAAAGAAGTATATCTGCTATTCTGTATGATTATGAAAAGAGTACCAAGCCTTTATTTTGGGCTTTGGAATACATTAGTATGTACTATTTATCTGTCTGTGAAGTTCATGATCTTAAATCCAGGACAGAAAGAGCATTGGAATGGTATTAAGTAAATTCAGTTGTTTCCTAATAACACCCAAAGAAATGAAGACTGTCTTTCTTAATATGTCACAATAAAGTAAAATAAATAAAGTCACAATGATTTCCCCAAACTCCAGAAACTACTCTAAATACCCCTTCCTTGGTAGGAAAGTTTATCTTGGGATTAATACAGATCCTTCTTTCTAATTCCCTTTTAACTGCTGGCTAAGATGACAAACTTTTCAACAAGCAACTGGGGCCTCCCAACACCCGTTTTGATAAAGGTCCTACCTCCCAGTCTAGGACAGAGGCCTGCCATTGCGCGATCTTGTCAATATTCTCCAGTCGTCGCTTGCGTTCATTGATCTGCTGAGTCACATTGCGCATGACAGCCAACGCAGCTGCAACATATCTGTAATCACTGTGAAGGTGTAAGAGCGAAAGTTGGATGAACTGATGTGCAATATGTCAATCTTAAATACATATCTTTCCTCCTTAGAAAGACTCTTGATTATCAGATGGTAACCTACATCACCTAGAGAACAACTACATTTCCAGTCCTATTTTTGGAAGAGATAACTATGTGACTTACGTTCATACAGAAGTTGTATCAGCCCCATAGGTATTCTACCTGTAAAGTTTTTTTTCATAGGTGAAATAGACATCTTTATTTTTATACCTCTCTGTTTGTGTTCTATCTGATAAAGCAAGCCAAGGATCAAGAAGAAAGCATTATATATGGCATAGTTCAGACACTCTAGCTATCTCTTCCCTCTGGAAATACAGAGTCTCTGCCCATGGTCACCATGACTTTTTCTCTGGCACAATAAGGAGAGAGGTATAGCATAATATATGAGGACACAGAATTTGAAGCTAGACTCCATGAGTTCATATCCAACTTTATTGCTAACTAGAAAAGTTGCCTTTAGCAAGCATCATTCACACTTGATTCAATGTCCTCATGCATAAAATGGGGAGAATTTTGGCACAATTTATTGAGGGGGTTAATAAATTAAATGCAATCATCCATGCATACTAGTTTACTCTTGATCCTTACTTATTATTTGTATTTTTATTTCAAATCAAACATTTCTCCAGTAAGTAGATACAATACAGGATGCCCCCCCCCACAGAATTCTTGGTCTGAGAAGTAAAACCTATACCCTAGATTCTGGAAACATTGATAACTCGTGTGTTGAAAATCCTATCATTCTACCCAATTTTGTCTGCTTGTCTGACCTAATTTCCAATTGAACAGCTCTTATGAAAGGCAGACTGGAAGTGAGATTCCAGCCAAATGATACAGACAGAATGACCTGAGAAGGCAATAAGATTCATTACCGCTCAGTGTTGCTACCTTCTCTTAGTAAAGCTAAAAAATCTTGTGGTTGTAGCCATCTTTCTCTCCCAGCACTGATTAAAGAAAATGTCATGAGAAACAGATGCAGAATGTTGTTTTTCTTCTTAATGTATTGGAGAATGGGGCGATGGAACAAGTATGGGTCTAAGGAGGGGAGTTCTAATTTCCAGGACGGATGCTATGCAATACCCCCACTTAGGGAACATCCAGGACTCCAATCTAACTTTTACATGATCCAGAACTATGAACCTCAAACACAATTATTACATTTGCTCCATTGTAGTAACAGTTTTTCTCTGAACCAATTCATTCTTTCTCAAGAAAGTTAGAAGTAGTCTTATTTTGAGACTTAATGAATGTTATCTATTACTATGATGAGTATATTGAGTATATTATCGACTAATTATACTTTTTAAGTCTCTTCAAAACCTGCTGTCTAAGGAGCAGGCTCGCTCAACTAGTCCTTGAAGGGCTGATTGCTTGGATTCACCTGCAGAACTTCCTCTCTGTCCCGACTGTGTGTCACCTGCAGATCTTCCTATCTGTCCCGACTGTGTGTCACCTGCAGATCTTCCTCTCTGTCCCGACTGTGTGTCACCTGCAGATCTTCCTATCTATCTGTCCCGACTGTGCATCACCTACAGAACTTCCTCTCTGTCCCGACTGTGTGTCACCTGCAGACCTTCCTATCTATCCCGACTGTGTGCCATCCTTTCACACCCCTTGTTCCTGTCTAGGGTTGACTTAGCTCTCTAACCTTGTCAGTGTTTCTCCCTGACAAGACTGTCTGAGCCTGCCACTTAGACACAGGACAGAACAGTGACATAAATAAGTACTTCAGTTCTTCAGGCCCAGTTCCCTATCTGCTGTGTCTTTTTGTTAGTTGATTTGAAGTCATCAGTATTTTAATCCACTTTCTGGGAAGTAATCATAGACTTATTCTGTACAGTATGGTACTACAGTCACATTTAATTAAACTTAAGTAAGCTAATAAAATTAGTGCCTCAGTTGTATTAGTTATGATCTTAATTACTCCAAGGTCATATACACAGGACGATCAAGTGGACACTGGGGATATCAAAATGCTTTTCCTGACCACAAGTATTAGGCAATCATGGCTGTTGTCCTATAATTATTAGTTTTGCCATTTTTGCTGGCTCTCTTTCTTACAATAGTTAAAGGATGAATGTTATCGTATCTAATCTGTACTACTAGCTTTAAAGGTGAATAAGATAAGAAAATAGATGCGATGTATTCCAAACTCTGGTTAGTGTCTCTGAGTTCTGAGATGAGGTCTGCTTCCACCCATTACTGGGAGTGTGGAACCAAGATTTTCTAGTTTTAGATACATCAATGAACTCTACTATTATGTATTAATATGTGATATGTATATATTTCCGTTTTTCTTCTTAAATAAGGGGCAATTATGTCAATTATGTCAAGTTTTCACAAGCAAATGGAATTGTATTTACTGTTTATTACTTTTCATCTCGTCTTCTACCTCAGAGACCACCCTGATTGTCTCATTTCAAACATTCATATTAGACTAAGTCTCTAAGACTTGCCTACAGGTTGCTTGGGACATATTAATATAACTCCCTGAGAACTAAAAAAAAGGTTTTCTCTGGCATTGTCTTCTGTCTTTATCTTCTTCTTCCTTAGACATATCCTTACTCCTGTCAGTCTTTGGACCACTGTCATGAGACCAAGTATTATTCCTTCAATTGAGCTGTAGAAGTCTGATAGGGAAATATTTGAAGTTGATGTAGAAATTTGCCTAATAAATGTGATTATTGAGTCTTCATCATTGGAAACAAATGATGAAGGGAAAAGCCTCCAGACTTGTTATTCTGTAGCTAGTGATCAACCCTAGGAACACAAATTCAGGAAACACTGAATGTACTCATCAAGTTGTATACATTTATATGCATATCTAACAATTGTTAAAGAAGAAGAGGTCATGAGGGAGCAAGAGAAAAGACATGGAAGGAGTAAGGAAGGGGCCATGAAATAGGAAAATGATGTAACTATACTTTAAAATGCAAGTTGGGGAACTGTAGTGATAGACTTCTTTTTTTCTTGGAATGCATATTATAAGAATTAGTGCTGAATTGAACCAACAAGCCCAAAGCCAGGAATTTCATACTAAATAAAGAAAGCTAGAAATATTCTGAGTCTCTAAGTTTTGAGGTAAGATATATGAAAGGGTGGGGCTTGTTTACTGTAAGGCATCACCATCAATGGGAATTATTTTTAGTACATACCATACTGGTAAGAGATTAATTGCATAATTTCCACTCAAAGAGATAGCCTTCATAGCCATTGCTGGGGAAGTTTCCCTGAAAAGGATTTAAGAACTGTGGAGTGTGATATCACATGCCTTTAATTTTAGCACTCTGGGGGCAGATCTGTTTTAGCTAGAGGCCAGCTTGGTCTATCGACATAACGAGTTACAGTCCAGGCAGGAATATATAGTTGGACTCAGTCTCAAAGAAAGAGGAGGGAAAAAAAGGAATGTTTAAAAACTAAGGAAAAAACTTTAAGGAAAGTCTCAATCTTTTTTACCTCCACAAAATTCTAAGTTTCTATAAAATGTACAGTGGGTGGGGTAGAAAACTTAAGTATGCAAACAAAGAAATTAGCTTTGCAGAAAGAATGATGGATTAGTACTAATTGGGAAAAGTATTAGCAGAGCATCTCAGTATTTCAAACATAACGGAATAAGTGGTTGAGCAGTTACTATGATAGGTTTGACTCATGAGACTGAGCCTAGTATTAAAAGTCAAGCTATAAGATGCAGTCCATGAAAGTGGGGTATAAGTTATATAATAATGACAATGCATGGGATTTGGTGTGCATACTGACTTACGTTATATGCAACTCTCTGGGGTATAACTTTCCTCACAAGGACCTTGTGAAGTAAAGAGGACTATATCCTACTTTACAGATAAACTATCCATAGCTCAGGAACTGAAAAACTATATATTGTCAAAAGGTACCAATATTTAAAAGACATTTACTTCTGTGTCCTCAAATCTTT
Source organism: Ondatra zibethicus (assembly GCA_004026605.1). Classification (NCBI taxonomy): domain Eukaryota; kingdom Metazoa; phylum Chordata; class Mammalia; order Rodentia; family Cricetidae; genus Ondatra; species Ondatra zibethicus. Next base: position 4,408 of record PVIU01022733.1, on the reverse strand, counting down.
TACCTGTGGTCTTGGGCAGTATACTTAAGGAGCTCAGCTAACTGTAAGGGATATTTGCAGATCTTCTGTACTGGAGTCAAAAGAAAACCATCGATAGCAATGTCAATCATCTGCTGCAAGAGTCGGCAGGCCTCAAAAAAGTGTTGATAGCGGCTGTCTTTCATCAGCTTGGAGAGTTCCATGCAGGCATCCAGGTGGTTGTTACAATATTCTGAGTATATCCAGAATCCATCTTGCTGTGGAGAAAAGAAGGGGAAAAAAAGGCTCAGAGACCCTAAAGAAGTCTTAAAGTAATAGAAAGACAGATCTTGTTCATGAAGAAGGACGCTTACAAGAAATCACACGCTAGCTCAGAATTGAGTATAATAGAGGGTTATTTATTTAGGGGTAGACTCACAGATCACAATCCTCTTGTGGAACGGGGAACAGCAACCGAATCCTGCAGTTGGAAAAGAGGCCAGATGCGTGCTTTACATGGGCATAAATAGTATAAGAGGCCATGCCCAACTGGGCGGGTAACTTAAAGGCTACTGGCTGTAGGAATTCCTACAGCAGGTTCATATGTAAGAATATTAAGGTAATGTTAATTTTTATTTTATTCATAATTTAGTAATAAAGAATTAAAAGATAGCTTTGCAAGTGGTAGCCACAGAAACCAATTATAAAGTTCATGTGGCGTTAATGAGTAAGTAGGAAAAGTAAAAACAATTCTGGGCAGTTAAGGGAGACCAACTTTACCAATAGTAAACAGAATATGGCAAATTAAATTCTAGTACTTATTAGAAGAGAGGAACCAGAGATTCTAGTTCTTGCAATGACAGACTAACACATTCTGTTATTGAAAGAAGCTATGAAAGTTCAAAGAGTATAATGAAATTTTCCTGAGGAAATTATTATCCATAAGAGCCAGAGGCCCAGGACACCTGCTGTAAGATAATGTCCCCTAGATGTGACAAGGGAAATGTACTCATATGTGGAATTGGCATGTCAGCTAGTGTTGTTATGATGGTGGTCTTTTTCAGGCAATCATGTTGAGATTTCATGAGTACATTGCCTGAAAAAGACCACCATCATGACAACACTAGCTGACATGCCAATTCCACATGGACCTAACCTAGATAAAGAGCTACAGGTGGCCAATGGCTGCTCTTTCTCTAAAGACAAGCTCCTGTAGAGGTTATCCAATTCCAAAGGGGAATATATGTACATATGAGCTACACTCAATGGACTCAGTAGGTTTTATGTACAATGTGCATATATATATGTGTGTTGATATATATACATACATGTACACACATATATGTTGATATATGTACATACATGCACATATAATAATAAGTGATCAAGAATTTTTGAGGGAGAGGGGAAATATGGGAGCAGTGGGAACCAGAGGGCTATGTAGCTGCAATGTTCATGTACAAAGTTCCAAGAAAAAATTAAAAGATAGTATTTAAAGAAGGAGGAATGGAAAGAATCACATAGCTATCTGAAAACTTTCTAAGAAGCATAAGACTGTGGATCCCAAGGACAGAATTAAATTGGTGTGTTCTAGAGATAGCTAGGAGACAGAATGGCTAGAATAAGTTATATGGGAAAAAAAAGAAAATATGGGGTCAATGACATAAGAGTATTCTGGATGTTCAGAACCTTAGTGATTTTAGGTTTGAATCTTAGTAAGATAGGAAGTATTGAAGGACCTGATACATTTATAACAAATACATATTTAAAGAACACACATATAAGTAACATTATATGCAGCAAACAAGTTATATTTAGGAATATACAAACTCACACAGATTAATAAACATATTAGTGAATGGTGAATGGATCAAAGAGGAAATAAAATATCTCCTGGAACTAAGTGAAATAAAACACAACAAAACCTCTGGTACCCATTAAACGGAGTCCTACAAGGGAATTTATAGCTAAAATATCATAAAAAGCACAAATAAATGACTTAAGGAACCAACAAAATTTTGGAAAAACAAGAATAAAACAAATCTAAATTTGGTCAATTGCACAAAATAATAAAACTCACAGCATAAATTAATGAACTAGAAAAAATACAAAGAATCAACAAAAATAAGGGCTGGTGCTTTGAGAAAATAAACAAGATCAACAGACCTTTGGGTCAACTAATGAAATGGAAAAACAAAAATGAGCAAAAACAATGACCCAAATCAACAAAATTAGAGTGAAACATGGACAAATTAGAACAGACACCAAAGAAATTCAGAATCTTATAAGGGAGTATTTTAAAAATCTATATTACAATAAGCTGGAAACTTAAAAGAAATAGATGAATTTCTAGATTAAGTCAAACCACCAAAATTAATCTAAGAAGCAATCAACAACCTAAACAAATACATAACAAAGGAGAAGACTGAAATACGAATAAAAACCCTTCAAGCTATGAACAGTCCAGAGCCAGATGGATTTACCGGGAAATTCTACCAGATAATCAAAGATCTATAACCAGTCCACTTTAAGCAAAAGAAGCAGGAGGAGGAGAAGAAATAAATATCATAAGCATTCCCAAACCAAGTAAAGGCACAACAAAAAAAAGAAAACTGCAGAACAATATCCCTGATGAGCAATAGACTTTAAAATACTCAATAAAATACTTGAAAATGAATAAAAGACATTTATCAAAAGGAGTATACACTATGACCAAGCTAGCTTTATCCTGAAGATTCAGGGGTGGTTTAGCATTTGCAAGTCAATAATTATAAGTACAAATGAACTTGAAGAGAAAAATCCTATGACCATCCCAATTGATGATTCACAAAGAGGCCTGTGACAAAATCTAGCATTACTTCCTGATAAAACTCTCAGTGAGAGCAGAATTAGAGGGAACAACTTCAGCATAATTAAAGCTATACATGATAAGCCTACATTCAATATCATCCTATTTGAAGAAAAGCTTGAAGCAATTCCACTGAAGTCAGTAATGAGACACAGATGTCCACTATTTCCACTCCTTTTCAATACTGTGCACAAAGAACCAGCAATAAGACAAGAGAAGGAAATTAAAAGGATACAAATAGGAAAATAATCCTTATTTGCAGATGACATATTATACAAAAAAGACTCCACAAGTCTATCAGAAAACTTCTAGAAATGAAATAGAATTTCACCAACATGACAGGATACAGAATCAACTTGCACAAATCTATAGATTTTCTATACTCCAACAAACATTTAAAGAAAGAGAAATAAAATAAAACATCCAGGAACAACCTAAATCAAGGATGTGAATGACCTCTACAATGAAAACTTTAAACTTCTGAAGTAAGCAATAGAGAAAGACACTGGAAAATGGAAAGACACACCGTGCTCATGGATTGGTAGAATTAACATTGTGAAGATTACCATTCTACCAAAAGCCATTTACAGATTCCATGCAATCCCAATCAAAATTCTCATTACATTCTTAACAGGAACAGGGGGGAAAACTAGCTTTATATTTGTATGGAACTATAAAAGTTCCTCAGATAGCCAAAACAATTATGAATTAAAAGAACAGTGCTGGAAGAATTACCATTCCAGAGTTCAAAATATATCATACAGTCAGAGTAAAAATAAACAAATGAAATATAGACCAGACATCAAACAAGACATGTAGAGACCAAAGGAACAAAATTGAAGATCCAAAGATGAATACATGTAACTACAGCCATTTAATATTGGACAAAAATATTAAAACTATAAGCTAGAGAAAAAAGCATCTTCAACAAATGGTGCTATGAAAACTGGTTGTCTACATGTAAAAGAACGAAATTAGAACCACATCGATCACCATGTACAAAAGACTTATTTCAAAGAGATCAAAGACTCAAATGTGAAACCCAAAGCACTGAAACAGCTAGAAGAAAACATAAGCAGTACTCTAAATGATATATAGATGAAGGAATGGACTCCATTTGCCCAGGAATTGAGGCTCTAATTGTCAAGGGGGACGTCATAAAATTAAAGAGCTTCTGTGCAGCTAAATAAACAATCAACTTAAAAGAAAAAAAACCTGTCATTTGTGTATAGACATATCTGGGTCTTCCATTCGCTTATGCTGTAGAGGATGTGGAGCAAAGGGAACACTCCTCTACTGCTGGTGGGAGTGTAAACTTGTACAGCCAGTTTGGAAAGGCTAGGTAACAAAGAGGGTCCAAGGGGAGAGGCATAGATCTCCCTGGGAAGGGGAAATAGAAGTGATCTTCAGGTGAGGATGGGAACTTGAGGGTTTGGGCTGGGAGGTGAGTAGAGGGGGAGAGTATTGAAAAGATGACTGTGAAGGGGGGGGCTTTTTTTTTTCCATACATTGTTTTGTTTTATTTTTTCCATTCAAGAACATAATTAAAGATAAAAAAAAAAATTTTTTTTTCCTTTCTTCCCCTTCTCCCGGTCCCCTCCC
>PVIU01022732.1:0-28790 GCA_004026605.1 Ondatra zibethicus | reverse complement strand
TCTTGACATGGAAGAACTCCGCGGTGAAAACGAAGGGAAGCTGGAAAAGGAGGGAAAGCCAGAAGATGAAGTAGAGTCTGACGATGAAGAAAAGTCAGATGGGGAAGAGAAGCCGGACAAGAAAGCAAAGCCAGCACGCGAGGGCAAGCGAGAGGAGGCAAAGCCAGATGAGCAGGGACAACCACAAGATGAGGGGAAGCCAGAAAAGCAGGGAAAGTCTGAAGGGGAGGGCAAGCGCCAAGGGGAGGGCAAGCATGATTCCCAAGCAAAGCCAGGTAGCGAGGCGCGGGCCGCAGAAAAGCGCCCTGCTGAAGATTACGTGCCCCGGAAAGCCAAACGAAAAACAGACAGGGGGACAGACGATTCTCCCAAGAACTCCCAGGAGGACTTACAGGACAGGCATGTCAGCAGTGAGGAGATGATGAGAGAGTGTGCAGATGTGACGAGGGCTCAGGAAGAGCTGAGGAAGAGGCAGAAAATGGGAGGTTTTCACTGGATGCCAAGAGATGCACAGGATGCTCTAGTCCCCAGGGGCCAACGGGGAGTCAGGGGAGTGAGGGGCGGAGGAGGCAGGGGCCAGAGAGGCCTACATGACATCCCATACCTTTAATGCCTTTGGCCTTTGATTCTGATTACTCAGATAAGAAAGAACACAGCTGGCTCTGCTTTCCCTGGTAGATACTTGCCAGGCCCTGTGCTTCAACCTTCAGCCGAAACTCTGCTTTAGGTATCACTGTCCTTACCAGCAGCCTTTTGACCCAACTACAGTGCTCTCTGTCTTTTAGTACAGGATTTTCACCCATGTGCATGAAAAATATGTTCATGGTACATTGTAAAACTGAATAAACAAAGCAGTTTTCAGAATCACAGATATAGAATCAGTTTATTTTTGTAAGAATGTAAATGTGCTTGCATAATGCATCTGGGCATAAAGACAACTATGGATGTGTGCACATTAAAAAGCTAGCAATGGCTACTTATGCAAAACAAACACAAAGAGGTCTCACGTGTATTCAAAAATTAGCCATACTACCTGAGAGTTGGGGACTTCTTGCTATCTCTCTACTGTTTGTCCATCCTGGGTCTTTTTTTTTTCTTTTTTTTTTTTTTTTGTTTTTTTGAGACAGGGTTTCTCTGTGGCTTTGGTATCTGTCCTGGAACTACCTCTTGTACACCAGCCTGGCTCTGCCTCCCAAGTGCTGGGATTAAAGGTGTGTGCCACCACCGCCTGGCTTTCCTGGGTCTTTTCTAACATTATCAGTGGGCACTGTTGTCCCTACCCGGGTCTCCCATTCTATGATCCCTCTATATGTGTCCCACTTTGCTTGTCTGTGGCCTCCTTACTTTCTTCTTTTCCTGACTCAGTTATCTCTGGTTTACTAAAGAATATGGACTACAAATGCCACAATATGTTGAAAGCTAAAATGTGACAATAATACATGACAAGCAATTGAATGTTGAATTGTTTGAATGAGCTTACAAAGACAATGGCAATTAAAATGCCCATTGTTAAATTGTTAAGTTCACATTACCTCTGGTCCTCACAGCTAAAAGACTCAGTGTGCCACTTTAACAGATCCCTTGCTGTAAAACAGTCTTGTCGTCTTGAAATGAGCAAGGAATTTGCCTCCTAACACTTTCCAGTTGGTCAGATGACACGCTGGAGGAATTAGCTGTGTTGTGGCCTGCCCCCACCCCGCCCTTAGCAGGCATTTAAGGAGAAATAGCTTCTACAGCACTCCAGTAGCAAGAGCATTGATAAAATCTGACACTTGGGAGAAAGGTCAGGTAGTTCTCTATGCCCAGGCACAAGTCCAGGTAGCATAACGGTAAGGACTAAGAATATCATGATGTCTGCTAGGTATTGTGACCTTTCTCCTAGGCCCAGTACTATGTGGTGATAGAGACTTTAAGTTGCTACTCAATTCTCTCGAGTCACTGGTGAGCCACTGTTCACCAACTCTTTACCAATATACAAGTGAATAAACCCTTATTCTCCCTTTGGAGTGCTGTCATCAGTTACTTTGCATATTCCCTTTGCTTGGACCTTCGTATATGCCATTTAGGGTCCTTTGTGTAAGAAAATGATTGCCTGTGTTTCATTGATTTGTGTGTTTTCATAAACTTAACTATTATCTTCACTACATTATTACAGGCTACACCAGGAAAAATTACCTATAACAGTTGTTATGCGGTTCTTGTGGTTTAATATGCTACATGCAGATTTTTTTCCTAGTTTCAGTTTACTCTGAAGAAACTCTCACAGATCCTTACCTTAGCACCTCAACAGACCAATCAACACATTTGTTTTAAATCCTTAGTAGTGATCACAGAGTCCATGAACCACATCATCAATATCACCTAAGAGGTAGGTAGAGACAAAACTAGAATGTCAGACTCTCTCCCAGGTATATTGAATTAGAACACAGTTTTAATTCATTAATCTATTAATTCATTAATCTAATCCTTTCATAAATACAAATTATTTAAACAAACTCTCAGGGAGGTTCCTTTACCTTTGAAGTTTGAGGAAAAAGATGCTTATGGGAGCCCCATGAGTTTCTCCATTGCCACCTTTACATGGAATATAAGTCTGAAAGTATAAATATATGCACTAGGCAAGATACCCACCACAGATAATAATTATCCTTCCCCAATGCAAATTAGATCTTAAAATCAATGGTTTAAGACCTATAAAGCTTTGAAATTATATAGACTAAATATTGAAATCAGAAATATTTGATTGCATTGGAAGTAACTAAGGTGAATACGATTTTATGAGCTTTATGTTTGACTATTTCTGTATGTGCACGTATGCACTATGAGTTCTGATGAAGACATTTTAACTTTAGGTTGTGAATAAAAATACGGAGAAACACTCAGCAAACCTAAGGCATAGCCTATCCATTTTATACTCATATTTCTAATACCTCACACAAATACCTGAAATGTATTAGGTACTTGGCAAAAAATATAAATGATGACTAAATCAGAAACCACCAATAGTTATCCAAGTTTAGCCTCTGAATTTGTAACTAAGTTTGAATAAATTATCTACTGGGGGTTACTTATGGGCTCAAAAGGACTGAGGAGTCATGAGCTTTGAAGGTTCAACAAGAAGTGCTAGCACACAGTCAAAGAAGCCATTATTAAAGAATACACATTCATTAACACAAAGGAGAGCTCCAAGGTTTAGTGAGTAGAACTTCTCATCTCCAAGAAGACAAGTGAAACAAACAACTAAGAAAACTGTGCTATTCACTGACCCAAGGGCAGCTTCTCTGTATGCCACAGGAACACAGGTTCACAAAGGACCAAACCCATGACTGAGTGGAAGTCTGAGAAATGGAGGTGCTGGGCTATAAAAGTAAAGCACATACCTAGAGACACCTTTGCTCTACTTAAAGGGATTAACTTGGATTTTAGTGACTATAAATGCCATATTGCTTTCAAGTTTGGAATGGCATCCAGGACAAATAAAAAAATTTACATTAAATTCAAACCTCACGGCCATGCAAACTCAGTTATATTGAGTAAATATTAATTAGAATATATCAAGTCTTAGAAAGTATAGTTAGACTACACAGTATGGGGGTTTTAGAGCAGAGTAGATACCCATGAACCACCTTTCTTGGTAATAGTCTATACTTGAGAAACTGTTCATGACTTGTTAATAAGCCATAGTAGGGATAACACTCGATTATGGGAAAGAAACCACTCACTATGAAGTTGTTTATGTCTATTACCTTAAGTAGCAAAGCTTGCTGTGGGTACCACGTCCCCAAATCAGTTTCAAGTGGCTTTAAAAAATCAAGCCTTAGTAAGCTGGGAAAGCAGAATGCATTAGTCAGGGTTCTCTGGAGTAACATATATATACACATATATATGCATTTATACACATATCTATATACATACACACATGGATTTATTAGAATGACTTAAAGGTTGTGGTCCAGCTGATCCAACAATGGCTGCCTATGTACAGAGGGTCCAAGAATCCAGTAATTGTTTGGTTCACAAGGCTGAATGTCTCAGCTGGTCATCTGTATATGTTGTAATCTGGTCTTAAATATATGGCAGAATACTGAAGAAGCAGACTCGTATGTCAGTGAAGGAATTGACTTCCTAGTGAGGGTAAGAGAAAACAGGCAAAGAGAAAGAGCTTCCTTCTTTTTTTTTTTTGACTGCATTCTTCTTTTTTTTCCCATACATTGTTTTGTTTTATTTTTTCCATTCAAGAACATAATTAAAGAAATAAAATTTTTACCTTTCTTCCCCTTCTCCCGGTCCCCTCCCACTACCCCCCCCAGAGCTTCCTTCTTTCATGTCTTTTTTATAGCAGTGGTTCTCGATCTGTGGGTCATGACTCTTTTGGGGGTCAAATGACCCTTTCACACGGGTCTCCTAAGACCAATAGAAAGCACAGATATTTACATTAAAATTCCTAACAGCAAAAACTGCAGTTATGAAGTAACAGTGAAAATAATTTTATGGTTGGAGTCATCACAATGTGAGAAACTATATTAAAGGATCACAACATTAGGAATGTTAAAAACCACTGTTATATTGGCTGCCAGCAGAAGGTGTGGCCCAGATTAGAGGGGTCTTTCCACCTCAAAATATTTGGATTAAAGGTTTGTCTTCCCCCTCAAAAATTCAAATTAGAAATGGGCATTCCCACTTCAAATGATTTAATTAAGCAAAAAAATGCCTCACAAGTCTGCCCAACCATTTTTGGGTTTTAGTTAATTCCAAAGGTAGTCGAGTTGAAAACCAAGAATAACCAGCACATTCCTGCTCTTTCATTGTCTGTTCCTTAGCTTACATTCCTTAGTTTGAATTTAGAATGCTCCCCAAGTCTCTTGTAGTGAAGACTTAGTCCTCAGAATAACACTATTGGTGAGGAAGTGGGACCTTTAAAAGATTGGGCCTACTGCCTGTTTCTGAACAGAAACAGAAGAATAGTGGATGAGAGGCAGAGGGGAGGTAGAGGAAGGGAACAGGAGAGAAAGTAGGAGAAACTGCAATTGAGATGTAAAATAAATGAAAAAAATTAATTAATTAAAAAAATTGGGCCCAGTTGGAGATCTTTCAGGCACTGGGGGCATACATTTGAAGAGAATATTGTGATAAGGACAACAGCCTTTTCCTGTCTCTTTTCTTTTCTGCATCTGACTAGTCATGAGGTGAATGAGTCCTTTCTTTCACTTGTTTTATCATGAGGGATAGTGTCACCATAGGCCCAAATCATCAGAGTCAACTGACCATGAACTAAAACCACACAAGCTGTGATCCAAGATAAATGTTTTCTTTTTTCCGTTGGTATTTTTATTAAGAAGTTATAAATAAAAAAATTTGAAAATTAATGATAAAAATATTGGAGAAATATATTTGTACACCCGTAAAGAATATAGATATCAAAGATATTTATGTGATAATTAACTATTATATAGCCAATTACTATGCTTAGTGGCTCAAAAAGTATTCTTTTTTAGCTTACAAGTCTGTAAGTCAGAAGTCTGACATCTCATGATATCATTTTCTTCTCAAAGTCTCACAAGGCTGAAATAAAGATGTCAGTGAGACTATGCTTGTCATATGTTGGATGTAACTGGCCCCCATAAGCTCATAGAGAATGACACTATTAGGAGATGTGGCCTTGTTGAAGACGGTTTTGCCTTGTTGAAGGGAGTGTCACTCTGAGGGTGAGCTTTGAGGAATCTTGTTGGTGGGGTTTTTCTGTCCCACCCGGTTCCTGCAGTCGTTAAGTCCCAAAGAAATCACACAGAGGTCTACATTTGGTTATAAAATGATTGGCCCATTAGCTCAGGCTTCTTATTAGCTCTTATAACTTATATTAGCCCATTGTTCTTGTCTATGCTAGCCACATGATTCGGTACCTTTTTTCAGCAAGGCAGTCACATCTTGCTTTTTCTGTGGCGGCTCACAACTGCTGAGGAATGGGCTTCTTTCTTCCCAGAATTCTCCTGTTCTCTTTGACCTGCCTCTACTTCCTGTCTGGTTGTCCCACCTATACTTCCTGCCTGGCTACTGGCCAATCAGCGTTTATTTAAAATATAATTGACAGAATACAGATCAATGTCCCACACCAGTCTCTTATCCTCAGACTTCCCTCAATATGACTTTCACACAATTTCTTGTTACCTGCAAGATGTAGGAGTCTCAGTGCTTCACCAGCTCCATGTCTTCTTGCACACCACCATGCTTCCTGCCATGATGATAATGGACTGAACCTCTGAACTGTAAGTGAACACCCCAAGTAAACATCTTCCTTTTTAAGAGTTTTTCTGGTTGTGGTGTCTCTTCCCAGCAATAGAAACCCTTACTAAGACAGTAACCAACCACTCTCTGATTAGATTTAAGGCCCTCTCCATGAGATACAAGCTGTAAATAAAACAGCTTGGACAGCCAAGAACCTGAGAATGAGCTAGGGGAACCTAGACATGGGCCTAGGGGAAAACCAAATACTCTTGTTTTGCCAAAGAGCATAGCAATAAAATGACTACCAAAGACATTGTGCTATACCCATAGATCAGTGCCTCCAAAAGCCAACTTCAGAAAAGCTTCCTTTTGCACTAGATGGAAACTAACACAAAGACCCACAAATGGACAATGTAGAGAGAGTGAAGGGTTTTGGAGCACTCAGTCTTAAACAGTATGTCTTTAAAAACCCCGTCTTCTCAGGACTCAGAAAGCTATGCAGAAGAGAAAGCAGAAAGATTGTAAGAGCCAGAGGTGATGGGTGACTCTCAGGAAACACTGTCTTCCAGACACAAAATGACTGAGGCACACATGAACTCACAAAGACAGACTGTGGCAGCATGCACAAGGCCTATACAGGTTTAAGCCTGACTAGTCCCCAACACTGAGTGGGGGATGTAGCCACGGTTTCCTACCTCTAACCAGGAAGCTATCCGCAATTGATATCTACTTGCAAAGGAAAAACTAGTTTTCTCATTCAGTCCCAGTCCAGGTGGATTGGTGCGCTCCCATTAGTTCAGGCACACTGTCTCAGTAGGTGGACCAGCCCCTCACGGTCCTAACTTCCTAACTCATCTTCTCCCACCTTCTGCTCTTCACCTGCACCTAGGGGGCTCAATCCATTGCTCTGATGTGAATGTGGGTCTCTGTCTCTATCTCCATCCATCGGATGAAATTTCTCCCACCTCTATCCCCGCCCCTGGCTTCCAACTTTTCCTTGATGATCCTGTTTGCTTCCAAGATAATCATCAATGTGACTATGGTACAAGGCTAGTTCTGGCACCCTCTCCTCTGCTGCCTGAATACCTAGCTGGGGGTGGACACCTGAGGGATGGGGGTGGGCCTTGGACTTCCAACAGGGCAGGGCACCATGCCCTCTTTCAAGGAAGAAGGGGGAGGGAGGAGGGGTGGGGGGGTAGTGGAAGGGGACCGGGAGAAGGGGAAGAAAGGTAAAAATTTTATTTCTTTAATTATGTTCTTGAATGGAAAAAATAAAACAAAACAATGTATGGAAAAAAAAAACTAGTTTTCTCCAGTGGAGTTCACTTGGTATATTAACCACACTGAAGGCTAGGAGCCATGCTCAGAAGCAGATGATGAACACAAAACAAACTCAATAGTAGTTTTGTAGACATTTTGTCTCATGTTAATTTGGGGGAGCACATTTTTGTCTTACTTTTGCTTAAATATTCTGGTTTCTAATTTTGTATGGTATTTTGTGTGTATATGTTTATTTTTCCTATGTTTTTTCTTTGTTTTTGTTTCCTTTTAATTTGTGTTTATTTGTTTGCCTTTGTTTTCTAAAGACAGAAATAAAGGGTGTAGAGTTTGGTGGGTGTGGAGATGCGGAGGATCTGAAAGAAGTTGTGGGAGGAGAAAGCATGATCAAAATATATTGTATGGAAAAACATTTTTCAATAAAAAAGAAAATTACCTTGGTATGATTGAGTACTTTGATTTTCATATCTTTTTGTTGACTCATTGATGTTTGTAATAAAACATTTGTTTTTACCCTATGCCATACTTTCAGAAAAAAATGTGATTTTAGTGCGTTTTGCTATTTAGACAGATGAAAATTTCCTAAGTGGTTATTTGTGTTTATCAGATACATTCCCTCAATGTCTTTTTCTTGCTATATTTTGAAATAATCAAGAAGACACCAGGATAGCTTATCAGAGCTTTGTATGCTGTTTGCCTGAGTTAAATAATTCAATTTATCATGAATTATACATCCTACATAAGCAAAGAGACTGTTTTTCTAGACTATATGCCATTAAATTTAGGTATCTCTGTTCTTCCAGTTTCAAGAAAATGTTTCTTACATCCTGTTTGTTCCTCACAATCAGAAGCTTTGAAGTGCAGTGTTTTAGTTAGGATCTCCTTATATAGCCTTGGCCTCAGCTTGCTGCATAGACCAGACTAACCCCAAACTTGTAACACTATCCTGCCTCTGCCTTTCAACTGCTGGGATTGCCATGCGTTATCACAGTGCGGAAGGAACATGTTTTCATTCATAGTAGATAATGATAAGGACGCTCCTCAATTTCTCCCATACTTATTTTCTAGTCACTTTTCCAAGTTACTCAGATATTTGGTACTGAGTAAGTCAGACAGCACTTGATAGTCTGTCCATTTATTTTTAGGAAAGTTCTGATAAGCAATCACCATAGATACCAGTGGATCAAGGCTTTTCTATTGAGCATTTAATTTCTATTACTTGTTGGAATAGCACTTACTTTGTCTCAGGTTTTAAGGCCTGCCACCAGACCTATATTACCTATTATTACTTATTAATTACTTATATTACTTATTCACAAATAAGAACTGTAGAGTTCATCACCATCATCTCCAGTCCACAGAGGCCCACAGAAATCTTCAATGATTCTAGTGACCTTCTCACCTGCTCAGTTTTTAATAACTTAGGGGTATAGCTACAAAATACCTCTTTCCCGTGCATCAGGGTTTAATTCTTTCCCTACTGTTGTCCTTACATTACTGAAAAAGCCACAGAAGGTGAAGCATTTAATCAGCAGTGAAACCACAATCCTATAAGGTATTAAGCTTGGTCCTTATATGTGCTTGCTGTATCTGGATGATGAGGAATCCCTTCAAACCTGCCATAGAACCATCTTTGAGCTGTGTATGTCCTTAGCTTTCCACAGCTTCTTCTCTATGCGTATTCTTTAGTGTCTTCAGATGAGCACAGTTGCTCTTTAATGTTTTTGATAATTTTATCTCACTGCTTAAGTGACATAGTCACTTGATTCTCCAAATGCTTTAACCCACATGGACTTCATTTCACACCTCTAGTGGTGGTTATATTAATAGTTGTGGTATGTCCACTGATCTCTCCTAACACTCATTCTCGACACTTTTCTGATCTTCAAGGAGGCTTATTTTTCCTTTAAATAATAATTAACACATTTCTTGAGTAGTTCAGCTTTGAACATTCATGTGAAAGACAACCCTTAGAAATCCCTCTTATGGTGAAGTTGGAGCTAATGGGCATTTAAAGAGTGGTGATTTAGTGGGCAGCCATTAGGTGAGGGGGGATGTCCTTTGAAAGAATTCACTAGTTCATGTGGGAGAGGGTCTTTGGCAGATTTTAGAAAGGATTCTTAGGAAAGCCTAAGTCCAGCCACATCAAGCTGTCCCTAGCTTCCTGTCTAATATGTATTCACTTGTTCCTCAGCACATTCCTACCAATGCCATCACACAACAGAGAAGGCTGCACTAATGAAGACAACCTGCTTTTGGAAGTAAACAATGAGTTACTTTGTTTTTTTAAATTACTTTGTCTTGGGTTAGCATTGTAGTGATAAAATCTGTCTAATAAATATGTGGAGTATTTCTGATATCTATTAGTGTAGCGAAGAAGAGCATAGCAAGAAACAGGGGCTGTAATAACAACCCTCCAAATCTTAGCCAAACTGGCTCTCTTTTAGCAACCAGTATTTAGCTGTTGTAGTTGCCAGAATGAGACCAGCAGAGTCCCTAATAAGGCCAATGACAAAGTATACATAAAAGCAACTTTCCCAGAATTTATCTATGTCTTACAATATTTAAAGCTATAGTCACCTCTGTTGAACCCAGATTAACACAAATTCCATTGTAGACCTAGAACTACACAAACTGGAAGCTTTGTAGGTTTTATTGGTTGTATAACCCCTCCTATGAGAGATAGATGATAGCGGTCTATCCAGAGAAACTTTCTAATGTAAGGAAGGACTTAAAATGAGAAAAAGAATAAGTCACAAGATGGTGTATGCAGAATGATTGTGGGCTATGCCTTACCAAATAAGTTAATGTTCTGTATTCATGCTGTTATTCCCAACATTGATTTTCTAACTGAAAGAGTGGTATAAATAATTGGATCTTGTCATGCTGTTTTGAGGTTTTCTAATGCTTTCTTTGGCATTTCTTTACCTTATGAGCCCCAGGACCAGGACACATTCATATGGAATCAGTAGCAATAGACCTTTAGAGTACATCCCCAAGTTTACCCATACAATCCTACTATTTTCCACGGGGTAGTGTCATAGAAGTTTCTTTTGTTATCCTGTACACCCACTGTAAAAACTGGTTTAAAATACAGACAATACCATGCCCACCTACTGGTGTCTACCAGGTTTAGAAAAATATCTGTAGGACATGCAAGTACACCTAAAAGTTTAAGAGTCAAACACAGGCAAAAATATTTTCATTGGATAAAACCTAAAAGCATCATTGAATTTCCCCAGTAGCCTCTGCCAATAAAATGTAAAGAATTTATAGTTATTTAGGACTTCCAGGGTATTTGTAAATTTTATGCCCGACTCTGCTCAAATTGCACATCTCTTAACTTTGTGGAGATGAGGCCTGGGACTAGATAAACATACTAAGAGCCTTCTGGTTCAACCAAGACCCTGGTGAGGCAGACTGAGAACCATGTGCTCCTGTCTACCAGTGTCTGCTCACTTTAGAAGTTAGAATCTCTGACAGCCACAGCTGGGGTCTGTAGCAAAAACAACCTGAACAGACACTAAGGGAAAAGAAACTTAGCGTGACAATTGCTAGTCAGATATAAATCCCTGAACTTGGAGCAGGTAAAACCTATCACTGTTCAGTGATAGTAGCAATGGAATATCCAGTGAAGGGATGGTCTGAAGGCCTTCTAGCTAAGGCCCTTTCTGGAATAGTGCAAACTCAGAGTAGCACAAGTACTTAAAAGCACAGCTAAGTAGATGAAAATGACAGCACAGTGCAGGGGCTGAAGAAATGCTTGCCAAAGACATAAGCTGTTAAATTAAACAAAAATTTCTTGGTGACAGGGTAAAGTACATCCCTGTGATTTGTTGGTTACAGAAGCAATGGAGGCAACCTCCCCAGCACTGTATAAGGCAGTGGTTCTCAACCTTCTTAATTCTGTGACCCCTTATTATGGTCTGTCATGCTGTAGTGAACCCCAACCATAAAATTATTTCATTGTTACCTCATACCTGCAATTTTGCTACTGTTATAAATCATAGTGTAAATATCTGATACTTAGGATATCTGATATGTGACCTCTGTGAAAGGGTCATTTGATCCTCCCATGTGGGTCACAACTCACAGGTTGAGAACCACTGATACAAATTGTTGGCACTTTAGTTTTACAGCAGAACTGAGTGATAAGTCTCTGTTGCTGAAGAAGTCAGATGCTTTGATTGCAGAGCATGGGGAAATTAATCTGAGACTAAACTGGAAGTTCCCACCATAGTAGCCAGAACTTGTAGTGCCGAAGGTCACTGGATACCCGATTTCTTAGGGTGAATTGTTACCAATGCCCTGTTTATCCATTGGCCTGTTTGTTACATTTGTAGTACATCCTGTGGAAAGCGCTCCCAATGCAACAGTTACAAAATTATTATGGTTGCTGGAAAGCACACTCTGATTGGATCTTATGCTTGCTCCACAGAAGGGGACCCAGGTTTGATACTGTGATAAAGGGCAGAACCCACATGGCTGGGGAAGACAGTCACAGGTCCTGAAGGTCTTACCTATGCTTCAGTATTGCAAGCTGTATGTGATAAAGTGGGAGTGGGCAGTAGACTCCAACTTTGCCTATGTCTCTGCAGGGTGCCACTGCTCACTGACGTTCAGGAATTCTGGGTAGGTCACCCCTCCTATTCATGTATCACTGCAATCTGGGAACAACAGAGGCAAAGACCCACAGACAAGACACAGGGCCAGGGGTTGGGCTCTCAGTGAATCTTGGCACCTGCCCCAATCCAGGACCTGGCCACCCAACTGTTTCATTTGCATCCTACCCCAGTCCCATGGACTCCAACCTCCACTTCTTTTTCTTTCTTACTTAAAATTTGCTGAGCGTTTAAAAAGAATTTCATTCATATGAATACTGTATCTGCATCATTTATACCCCTTGTTCTCCTTCCTCCATCTCCTACGGTAACCCATTTCCTCTCACTTTCATGCTTTTTTATTTCTTTTTAATACACATCAGTTCCAATTTGTGCTGACCATGCATTCTTGAATGCGCTGCCTTCCGGTGGAGTATGATTGATGTAGATGTATCACGGGCCACACCCTTAAAGAAAACTGACTTTCCCTCCCAGCAGCTATCAATTGTCAATAGATTGTTGGCTAGGGGTGGGGCTTCATGCCTACAATCCCATTCCATGCTGATATTTGGTCTGGCCTGAGCTTGCAGGCCTTTTGTTGTTGTTGTTAAAGATTATTTATTTGTTTTTTTGTTTTGCCTGCAGGTATGTTTGTGTGAGGGTGTCAGATCTTGGAGTTACAGACAGTTGTGAGCTGCCATGTGAGTTCTGGGAACTGAACCCTGGTCCTTTGGAAGAGCAGCCAGTGCTCTTAACAACCAAGCCATCTCTGGCCTGCAGCTCTTAAGTGTGATGTCACAAATACATTGAGTTCACATGTGCAGTTGCCCTGTACTGTCTAGAAGACACTGTTTCCTTGTACTCTCCACCCCTTCTGACTCTTACCACTGCTCCTTCTCTTCCACAATGATCCCCGAGCCTTGGGAGGAAGGCATATGCTATAGATGTACCAGCGAGGGCTGAGAATTCTGAAGCCATTTTTGTTCCGCACCTTGATGGGTTGTACCTACAGCAGATAGCCATTGACATTTTGGGCCAGGTTTATAGCTCTCCATATTGTCTCCTCTACTTTGCTTCTTATCTCAATTTAACCCTTCCTGTTCTAATATTCCCCAATCAAACCTTTATAGCACTAAATTCTATCTCCATGCTCTGAAAGTGCTCCAACATCTTGTCTTCTTACTAATTTCTTGACCTGTACAGGTAATCCAAACAAAGCACACTTATCTGAAGATTCAAATCTAACTCCAGAAATGAAAGAGACCATGCAATATTTGTCTTTCCTTAGTTACCCTACTCAGAATGGTTGTTTCTAGATCTATTCATTTATTTGCGTTTCAGAATTTCAATTTTTTTAATAGCTGTGATGTGGGATTTCCCTCTGTATGCTATGATTACCATTGATAAATAAAGGAACTGCTTTGGGCCTATAGCAAGCTATAGGGGAACAGAGCTAGGCAGGGAAAACTAAGCTGAATGCTAGGAGAATAAAGGCAGAGTCAGAGAGAAGCCATGTAGCCCCATCAGAGACAGACGCCAGTTGGAATCTTGCCCGTAAGCCACGTGGCTATACGCAGGTTACTGGCAACGGGTTAAATTAAGATGTAAGAGTTAGCCAATAAGAAGTTAGAGCTAATGGGCTAAGCAGTGTTTTAAATAATTCAGTTTCTGTGTGGTTCTTTTGGTTCTGGGCGACCCCCTCCTTGCTACATAGCTGAACAATATTCAGTTGTGTAAATTTACAACATTTTTGTTATCAGTTCATCAGTTGATAGGCATCTAGGTTGTTTCCAATTTCTGGCTATTGTGAATAGAGCAATAATGAATATGAATGAGCAGGGATACCTATGGTAGGATATAGAGTCCTTTGGATATATGGCTAAGAGTCGTATAGTTGGATATTGAAGTAGATCCCAGCTTCCTGTGGAACAATCACATGGATTTCTATAGTGAGTGCACAAGTTTGTACTCCCACCAGCAATGAGTAAGTGTTCCCTTTTCTACATCCATGCCAACATTTGTTGTCTTTTTGTTTATTTGTTTGTTTGTTTGTTTAATCCTAGTCATTCTGACTGGGGTAAGGTAATCTCAAAGCAGTTTTAATTTAAATTTTCCTGCTGCTGGGTTCAGCTTCATCCCTTCCATTGCTGGCCTGGATTCCCAGACAGATACATGCATTGGTGACTGAACTGAAGAGATCTGGGACAGGTGTAGCTGTCTTTGGGCTTGCAGAAGCTTATTTGTCATTTGGACTTTCTGGTGATGGAGTGGAGCTTTTAATGTTCCTGTGGTGAGAATCTGTTTGAAAGGTGGTGTTCTAGTTTCATCTCTGCCACCATAATAAAGCACCCTTATCAAAAGCTACACAGAGGAGGAAAGGGTATTTTTTGACTTACAATTCAAGGTTAATGTAAGGCAGCATATTAAAGCATTGCATCCACAGTGAAGAGCTCCTTTGTTAGTTTTCTCTCTTATTAGGCAGCTTGCTTTCTCTTGTTTTCTACAGCTCAGGTCCAAGTCCGCAAAAGAGAGCCACACAAAAAGGGTTGGATCTTCTTACACCATTTTACAAACAAAATAATTCCTATGGGACAACCTGATCTAAACAATTTCTCAAATTAAGCTCTCCTCCAAAGTGATTCTTGGGAAGAATTGAGCGTACTTTGGTTTTAAGTGGTCCATGTGAGTGAGCACGGTGTCATCAAAGAGCATGCTGCCCAACACCTGCCCATCCACCTCAAATCCATCTACCTCAGAAAGACCAAGAAGTTGTAGGTGTGATAGGTTAGGGAGTGGAGCTCCCCAAAAGGAGAAAGAGAAGGCATCCCTACCCACAGATGTTTTTACTGGTTGTACCTTATAGTATTCTCTCTGACAATCCTTCCTTCTTAAATACCCATTATCACCAGGTATATGTATTATCAAGACTGAAGAAAGACTGAGAAAGTGGATGTGGAACAGAATGGGAGGCTTTGTAGCTCAGAAGCAATGACAAAACAGGGGAATTTAGTATGAGACTTCACCCAAATAGCAAGACTTTGAGCCAAAATGGTAGTGGGTTAGTATAATGCTTCCTCCAATCCTTTGGAAAGAAAGACTAGATTCCTATTAGTGATCTGTGTGGAAAGCAGGTCAAGCAGATGAACGTAGCACAAAGAGTTCCTTCTCACAGATCCAGACTGCTTCAGCTTGTAGGGACAACTGATAGGAAAAGAACTCATCAGAGAGACTGCAGCCTTAGCCTCATGATTTCATGGCAAAGCATAACTCTTAATCCAAAATAAGAGTGACACTCTGTGGATTGGAACTGGGAGGCAGAGAAATAAAAGCACAAAGTATTTAAGCCTGTGGTGTCTGTGAGAAAGATGTGAAGAAGAAAAGTAGGCTGGGAGAGAACAAAGAAGGCATTTTGAGCAAACAGTATCTTATGGGGAGTGGAGAAGTCATGACTTTGAGGCAGCGATGAGAAAGGACCGAAAGCCAGCTTGAGAGATGCCAGAAATGGTGGCAGTGGGAGATTATACCCTACAATTGTAAAAAAAAAAAAAAAAAAAAAAAAAAAAAAAAAAAAAAAAAAAAAAAAAAAAAAAAAAAAAAAAAAAAAAAACCTTCTCAGAGTCCCGGTTGAGGGAGTGAAGAGAGCCTACAAGGCTTTTGCTTCTTGGCCTTGGAATTGCCAGAGAACACCGAGGGAATAGCTGAGAGGGAGGGCATCAAGAAAGGGTAACTTAGTATAGAAATGGACTCAGATGCAAGCTGCAGTGTGAGGATGAGCAGACACATGACTAGATGGGATTAATTTTCTATGGAGACATAAGAGAACAAAAACAAAAGCTTGGTAGTTTCTAAATTGAGCTCTGGAATAAAGACACATCCGTGCTGATGCAGTTAGAGAAACAAAGAAGGAAGCCAAATGGCATTTGCCACTTGTGGTACTCAATTGTCTGTGATATTTGCTTGACATTTATAATAGGATTTTAATATCATGTTGCTTTTGGTCTTTAGCATGAGCTAAAAGGTTAAGAGGGAGACATGACAGATGTCATTAAAAATAACTTCACTAAGTTGGAAACCAAGAAAAATAAAATCAAATAACAACCCAGCTTCCCCCTTTTTTCTTTTATTGCCAAAGCCATTCTTTCCTTCTCAAAGCAGTACATAATGTTGAGTCTGTGAGACAAAAGCAATTTTTATTATTGTTAACAAAAATATAAACAAAGATATTTTATGGGCAATAGGTACCAAAGGCTGTGAATCTTGCATAAGTTGTAATACAGCAACCTGTTTCCTGAGTAAATTAAAGTAGATCCCAATAAAGGTGGAACTAATTCTTATAGTAGAAATACAAATGTCTCACAGAATATTGATACATGAGCAAGCATATATTGTTCTACAATGCTGCACAGCTGTTGACAATAATGATAAGGAAGTATAATTACATGAAAGAAGTTAGCAAAGCATTCAGAGCTTAGTGCATGGATGATATTGCCTTGTAATCATTATGTCATTATGTAAAAACAAAAAAAAGTGTTTAAATATCATTACAGTGATTTCATGTGATGCTACTATACTATTTTCACATTTTTATTTTATATTACCTGCTGTTCTTTTCTAATGTGAAATTAGAATCTTACCTTGTTAATATACAAACATTATATAAAATAACTGGTTTCATTACAATAGGAATATATTTATTACATTAAGAGAATTTCATATGTGATGAAAAGATAATATATTCAAACCAAATGGTACATTTCAAGGTTTGCTCAACTCACTTGCTCTAGGAGACCTAAGCCAAGCCTCCTTCCATCCCTCCCTAACTGCCCAGGGAGAAGTAGATCTCTTCTTGCCCTGTATGCTCCCTCAACGCCTTTTATACTCATGATACTTCCTCATTTCCTTTCTGTTCTTACAACCACGCCTTTCCCATAGCTCTGAAAATAATGAGTGAAATATAGTTACATTTACAGACATATAATTTCCAGGACTAGATATATGGATCCTCAGTAAATATTTGCTGGGAAAAATGAATTCATTATGAAACATACAGAAAACCTTCATTTGATGGTGGTTGGTCCTGAGATAAGGCTGGGTGTAGATTGAATTAGAGTCATTTTGGGATTCCCATCTCGCTTTGACAGAGGGCAATGACTTCATTCCATAGGCAGTAGCTCTAGAAGTTCCAAGCACAAATGTCAATACTGTGCCATACAAAGTGTTAGACTGTAGTTTGTGTTGCAGTCAAAGTGGATGGAGGCACTGGGCCAGGTCCTGCTCTGGTTTGAAATGAAGCTGTGGAACACAGTCCTGGGCAGGCTTCAAGAAGGAGCTGGAAAGCAGAAGAAGGCAGACTCATGGGAGTACCAGCAGGAAGACATTGCCTTATCTCTGCCCCTGCCAACATCTTTGCTATTTAGGAAGGTATGAGCAGTTCATATTGAAAAATAACCATTTAAGTAAAACCAAAGTGAAACAAGGGACAATTGAAACAATAAACCTATTCCATTAGCACTGGGTCCCTTTGATAAGCAGAATACAGTCCAGTTTTCTTTCGAACTGCTTCTAGTTAGGAAGATTAGATGAGGAGAAGCCAATGAGATTAGATTCTGGAATATATGACTGTAGGACTTGAGGATTCAGACCGTGGCAGTTTTGTGATGTAGAACAAATCACTGGCTGGTGATGCTATGAAGCCATAAAAAAGGAATAGGCCCTGACCCACACAACACTGGACCTCTTGTTTGCATGAAGAATCCTGAGCTAGGTTTCTCGGACATACAGGGATGAGTGACTGGGATTTAGGCCTTTTGGTTGTTGTCTAGGAATACCATAGCTAATGAGTGACCTCTAGTTCCTCCACACATGAAAACAAGATCGCCCTGAGAAGGGCCAAGAACTGGCATCATAGAAACCCTGAAAGACATTTTTCTCCATAGACTTAAGCTTTTAGAAAGATATGTTGTCATGTAATTAATCAGAAAATTCTAGAACATGGAAGTTGGGTGGACATATTGAATAGCTAGAAGCAACGTTTTCATACTTAATTAATGTGTTTAAAGGTTGGAATGGAGCTAGAAGGGCCTGGCCTACAGAATGTAAGGATACTCATTAGCTATGGTATGCCTAAGAACAAGATAAAATGGGAAGCATAAAAGATCAACAAAAACATGAACAAAATAAATGTAAGTATTTAGCCAGAGTGGAGTGTTGAATGAGAGAGGGCCTGCTTTTCATCCCGGTCACCCCACTAGCTTACACATGTAATAATCACACAGAAACTGTATTCATTTAAACACTGACTGGCCCATTATCTCCAGCCTCTTATTGGCTAATTCTCACATCTTGATTTAACCCATTTCTGTTAATCTGTATGTTACTACGAGTTCGTGCCTTACCGGGAAAGATTCA
Organism: Ondatra zibethicus; assembly: GCA_004026605.1. Lineage (NCBI taxonomy): Eukaryota > Metazoa > Chordata > Mammalia > Rodentia > Cricetidae > Ondatra > Ondatra zibethicus. Next base: position 10,281 of record PVIU01022732.1, on the reverse strand, counting down.
GCATGTCTTACCTGGCAGCTCCATGGCAGCTCTCCCTCTCTCTCTCTCTCTGCCTTCTTCCTCTCAGTTCTGTTTTCCCTGCCTATCTAAGTTCTGCCCTATCAAAAGGGCAAGGTAGTTTCTTTATTCAACCAATGAAAGCAACACATAGACAGAAGGACCTCCTACACCATTTCCCCTTTTCTGTTTAAACAAAAAGGAAGGCTTTAACATAGTAAAATTACATATAACAGGTATCAAGCAAGAAGTACAGTTACATTATTTAAATATATTTTATCTTTTATTATAACAATGGAAAACTATATCTATCGATTCTTCAACTCTATCAAAGACTCCAGAAGGATATAATGTTACCTAAGTAAACATGAGGTGCATTGTAAGCAACTTCCAAAACTCTAGAAATTACAGAAATATCTTGCTGCCTGTACAGTCACCCAAAGTTCTTCTGTACCGTTGGGGCATCATCTTCAGCCTACAGGCCCATAGTATCCAACAGACTTTAGCAGGAAATTTCAAAGACAGTTTAGTCACTTTATTCTGTGTCCTGCAGAATGTCTCACAGACTCTTTCATGAAGCAGGAATCCCGAAGGACCATCTTACCTTTAGGCAAGTTCAGCAGTCATCTCTCTGTGGGTACTGCATGTCCAGTGAAGCAGTCCAGGCAAGAGTAGTTTCTTGCCCAAATGGCTAGCAAACTCCCTAAGGAGCCTCTTTGATGCCCATCTTCCTCTCGAAGTAGCTGGTGCTGCCAGGAGCAGACACGTCTCATTGTCATGAAAAGTCCTAAGTTATTAAAATATTTTAAATGCCATATTCTATAGTCTTTGAAAGATATGAAGAATGCCTATCTAACTGAAATATATCTCTATATAGCTACAAAAATCGAACTAACATGGCTACAAGCTTGATTATTATAGAGATTATCTATTAACCCATATTTCTTAATTATACATTACATTTTTAAATGAACTACACAATCACAATACCTTAATCAAGATCAGAAATACATATACATATAACAAAATTGACCTTAAATTTATGTCAATAAAGCAAAATCCATACCAATGTAAATTATTCATATCTATATCATATCCCCCTTTAAATGTAAGCAAACATTCACAAACAATACTTGGGAATATGGGTGTAGTTTTTTCTCTCCAAACTCTTCCTGCTGTATGGGGGCACTGTTAATCAGGTCTTTCATGGTATATCCTGTGTGCTAGGTTCATTTTAGTCAGCAGTTGAGTGAAGTAATTTTCTGAGGGTGTTATGGAAACCTTTAAGGAGGGCATGGTCTATCATACCATATTGGTCTAGAAGCAATCCATAGGGTCTCATCCTCTGTGAAAACAAAAGAAAAACCTCTTTTCCAAAGCACCATATCCTTAGACCCAAATTTGAAGTCATGATACCTTTATAATATACATGCTGGTTTACCTTAGCAGCCCACACAATGAAATGTGTCTCTGTACTCAGTTCCTTTACAGTCAAAAAATTCAAAGAAAACACAATAATATACAGATTCCAGGTTCTCTGTGAATTTTCCATTTTTTACATGGCTTGTTTTTCTTTACTTCTTTTAATCTATGACTATCTGTACTTTGTCTCTTTAAAGACTTTCCTTTTTTTAAAGCATTAACTTTATTTTTTGACTCTCTATACTCTTTATTTCTTTTCTCTCTCAAGCCTACTATGTACATTTATCTAACACTGTGACCCATTTAGAGGTCTTTTATGTCTGAATCTGTCTATTGCATTGTCTTTAATTCTCTACTGTCTTGAAGAGCTTTTAAAATGCTCAGCAGCTTGGTTGCAGCTGCTCTGGATGTTGGCTCCACCTCTCTCCAATTTAAAAATGGTGGACATACCATTTCTCCTAGCTCTGGGGCAACCAGGTAGGAGCCTCACTCAGCACTTTAACTCTGAGAATGAGTGTGCAGCCCATAAACTATTTTTATCTGAGTTACAGCCAAATCTGCCATGCAGAGCACTGTGCAGCTTGGAAACATCTCTGTGTATGGTGGCAGGAATTTGCCATGCTCTTCTGATTGTGCCCACTAGTAGACCTGATCCCACTGCCTGCCCAGGTGGGGAGCACTGAGCCATTGGCATGGTCTCAGAGTACTTTCTTCCCAATCCCGAATGGGCACACAAACATTAGGTCCCACAAAAGCTATTGAAATACTTAATAGCTGGAGTTTGTGCTGGTGGCACTGCCCAGGAAGCCATGTTTTAAAACTGCACAGCTTTATTCCTGCTGTGGCTGCTGAGTCAGGAAAATTTGTCTGTAGCACCCTGCCAGCAAACAGCAAAAAACTGTGTTAAACTCTATATTTCTGTCTAGAATTCCATTTAAAGCCCTCTCAGGTTTTAATTGGAGTCAGTTTACCACATTGGAGCACCAATCTGTAGGAGGAGGAGGAGGATAGGGCCTGCTTTTCATCCCAGCTACCCAACTAGCTTACACATGTAATAAACACACAGAAACTGTATTCATTTAAACACTGCCTGGCCCATTATCTCCAGCCTCTTATTGGCTAACTCTCACATCTTGATTTAACACATTTCTGTTCATCTGTATGTCACCATGAGGTCATGGCTTACCAGGAAAGATTCAGCATGTCTGACCTGGGAGCTCCATGGTAGCGCTCTCTCTCTCTCTCTCTCTCTCTCTCTCTCTCTCTCTCTGCCTTCTTCCTCCCAGCATTCAGTTCTCTCTTCCCCACCTATCTAAGTTCTGCCCTATCAAAAGGGCAATGCAGTTTCTTTATTCAACAAATGAAAGCAACAAATAGACAGAAGGACCTCCTACACCAGTGGAGGAAAGCCAGCTTCAGTGGGAAGGTAAATATTTTCCCATTTACAGCTCTAAGTCAAGTTTCCTTTCCTGTTCTAGGATAGTTTGATAGAAGAAGAGGCTTGGTCCCTATGAATGAAAAAGACAACTATTAATGAATTCAATCACACATAGTAATGAATGCTGTATTCATATAACTGAATATACTAAACTTTCTATGCTGAATGTGAATTGATACTGACATCTGGGAATCTAAAAGGACACAAGGGATGCTCCATTAGGAAAGGGACATATGATAAGAGAAATTACAGTAGAAACTTAACCAATCTAGTTTTAACAGTGGTACCAGATTAGGTTAACATACTCTTGGTTACATGATTTGCAGCCATGTATCTGGTAATGCATTCTTTCCCATACCCATCAGAAGGGAGGTCACGAACAGTTTGCATCCACATAAAATATATATACTATACATTCATGTTTTTCTCCAAAGTTTTACTAATTCTCCTACTTCTTAACATACAACAGTGCAAAAGGATAGGGATCATCTGGATAGTCTTCAAATTTTTGGATATTGGTTCACTACATGGAAGGCATAATATTAACTGGATCAATGAACTGTAAGGGACAATTAGTGAAGAGGCTTTTGTAAAAATTGAATTCAAGAGGGTTAGAGGCGAATCCTACCAAGTTTTCTGTGAAATTATTAGTATACAGTGGTTTAGGACAGGTTGAGACAGTAGCTCCAAAACAAATAGCAAGTCATCATGCCTTCTATCTTCTATCACTAAAGAAGAACTGAAATTTAGATGGTAGACTTCTTAGGGTCTAGAGAGTAGCCTGTTCTTCACTCTGGAAAACTGCTGTGATCTACTTACCAGTTGATATTCTTCAAGGGTGTTAGCTTTGAGTAAGAACTTACTATGGCTGTTATACAAGGAGCAACAAAAAGCCCATTGAGCCCATGGTCCTGGGTCTTTTTCTAATTACCATATTTTCTTTCTCTTATTTGTGAGACATCACCTCACTGTGTATTCTGGGCTGGCCTGGAACTTGTTATGTAGGCCAGACAGGCCTCAAACTTGAAGCTATTCCACTTGCCTCTATATTCTAAGAGAGAACATAGGCCTGGGTGAGTGCATCTAGTTGATGCTGGAGTTCTTTGGAAGAGAAAGATGTGAAGCCCTGGCAAACCCTACAGGACAGATTCCCAGTGGTCTGGTGCAAGTCTGCTCCACCACGATGGGGATGTAGTACTCCACGTTCACTCTCATCAACTAAGAGCAGCCTCACACATGTGGACACTATTAGAAGCTCATTTAATGAGCAAAACACTGAAGGAGGTATAAGATGCATAGAAATGGCATAAGGGCCAGCACATTAGCTTTTTCAGTCAGAATGTGAGCATATTTCAACAACAGCCTATACCTACCCTTATGCTGTTCCTTGACAGTGACTTCATATCATCACTGGAACTGATGCCTAGTAGAGTAATTGGAATCACTTTTTGCTTATAAAAAAGCACAGCTTCCTGGCTTTGAGGAAGGTGATGATGGCACATATATCCAGACAATCAAGTTTCTGAAATCAAAAAGAGCTAGTCTTTAAAACTGGTGTAATTTGTACAAAAATAGTATAGGGTAGATGCAATTTGGGTTAAAAGTCCACTCCTGTCTCTTATTGTGTGGTGTCTAACAAATTATTCTGGGTGATGCCTTGTCTATTACCAATATAAAGAGGTAATATCTACCTCAAGGGACTACTGTATGTTATAATATATCTATAAAAACTATACTTATAAATATATAATCTATATTGTTAAATAATATATGTAAAACTTGAAGTGCAGTGCCTTAGTAAGTTATATAAATGGTGATGGGGTGATGATGACAATTGCTTTGGGAGCAGTCATCAGAACTTGTCAAGGGCCCGCCTTAAACTGTTAACAAGTATATTTAAAGGGAACAGAGGAAGATGATGTGAATCTTTAAGAAAAGGAAGAGGGTCCTTGGTTTTTGACACAACAATGGAAGTGGAAGAGTGGAAGGAAAATGTTGGTTCAGAGGAGCCTTGTGTACTTCAGGCACTGGGGACTTGCTCTGTGCTGTGTCACAGTGAAGTGTCAAAACAACCTTCCAAAAATATTTCAGGACAAGCCACCTCCATTTTCTTAGGTTTATTGGGAGGAAGCTTCAACACAACTTTCTAAGGATGGATCAGTTTTCAGAGTGCCTCTGACAATAGTGTAAGTATCCCAAGCCCATAGATGAAGCAGCAGATTGGTTTCCTGAGAGTGCTAGATCTTGGGGCATAGATGTCTAACTGTTTGTGGGACTTCAGAGGGAGAGGATCTAGAGGTTTAGGAAACTGTCTCCAGTAAAAATGAAGAAAGCAAAAAAAAAAACAATTTTTTCTTTGGTTTCTATAATTATATACTATTTCTCTCTGTGTCTCTGTCTCTGCCTCTGTCTCTGTGTTTGTCGCTCTGTCTCTGTCTCTCTCTCACACACACACATATTCCTGCTGTTTCCCTTTTTCTTTATCAGGTTACATTAAAGAATTGACTACGTTTCATCTCTTTTCTATTGTTTTAAAGACTTTATTTCATTTTTAATTATTTGTTTGTGTGGGCAGATGGGGTATTTGCACAGGCACACAGTTCCTATGGAAGCCAGAAGAGGGCAACAAACCTCTCACAACTGGAGTTTAAGGTTGCTGTGAGCTGCCCTGTGTGAGATGGGCACCAAACTGAGTAATGACAAAGAAACCAAATTCAAGGATACAATGAGGGGATTCACAAAGTGTAGGCTGGAGAGCTGGTTCAGTGGGTAACACACTTGCGGTGAGAGCATGTGGGTCTGAGGTCAGATCCCCAGGATGCTACGGGAGCTCCTTCTGCTCCTTCAGCCAATAGCCTTTGAGATACCAGCCCACTGGGGCATGGTCTCTTTCTCTTTAAAAAGCAGCAGCAGCCCTCTTCTCACTTTCTTGCTTCAGACTCTGGTTCTGGTGACTAGATTCCTTTTCCTGGTCATGTAGAGGGCTGTCGTCTAGGACGGTGTGCTGTAAGTTTATTCCTTTAAATAAATAACTCTTTTATCAATAATAATTCCAAATTGTTGTGGGATTGTTTCGTGCATTATCTGGTGCCCAACTTTTGGTTTTAGAACCACCCCTACCCCCACCCTACCCCCTGGCTCAGCTGCCTGCCGCTGACTCGGCTTTCCATGAGCCCTCCCTCCTCCGCAGCCTGTGTGTGGAGTCAGCAGTTAAAAACTCCACACCTCCTGGGATCCATGGGCCTGGACAGTCTCTGCCAGCATGGTTTGAACTTTTCTGAGCAGGTCTTAAATCCCCCTTGAAGCATACACAGAGCTTGGGCAGCACGAGTCAGAGTGCAAGCCGTTGCCACATCCGTGGAAGCACTGTTTGAAATTCCCAGCACAGCATTTGCATTTGCACCCTGACCCTTTGACACAGCAGAAGCAGCTTAGGGATAGCGGGTGGGCAGTCCAGTCAGGCATTCTCGCAATGGCTGTGTCATGACCCCCCTGCATCGTGTCGGAGCAGGACGGGTGCCCAAGGTGAGCCATGCTGTTTATCAGCCACTGGAAGCTCTCTGGATTTTTGTTCTTTATGCCTGGACTCTGGGTTTTCTTCCTCTGTGTACATCTAACCTCTCAAGTACCACAGGATCTATCCTGACACCATTCCATTGATTGTGGTCACGACTCAGAAACAGTGCCACATGCTAGTTAACAGGTAAAATGGCAGGTTTTGTTTTTAATGGAACTGTAGCTGTGGTTTTTGCTGAAATCACAAGAGGCCTATATGCCTATGGAGATACCTCAATTTCCTGGTTATTAGGTTTCAGTTTTCTTCTTCATATTATATTATTATGGAGGTATATGGCATTAATTGATAGGATTAATACCATGATAGGAAAAACTGACTCCATATCTAAGGGTACTAGGAACTTACCTGAGAGGGTTCAGGCTGTTGAATTTGACTTTCAGGAGTTATCACAGAGTTTTGATAAGGTAACAGACAGAATATACCTCCAGGATGGCTTGATAGACAGAGGAACAGATGTGAGTATCATCACTCCAGAGTCTTGGCATCCAAACTGGCCTCTCCAAGAGGCAGATGTTCAATTACCAGGAATTGGAACCATATCTCGAGTTAAACAAGGCACAATATAGGGCCAGAAGGTCAAAGAGGAAAGCTAAGGCCATATGTAGCTGATATTGCAATAAATTTATGGGGCCATGACCTGCTACAGCAATGGAATACCCAGATTAACATTCCTGCAGTCCCAGGAAATCATAATTCTGGGAAGGATGTAATGAGGTGCACAAAGGTCACCAGCCATTCAGGCTGTACAAGAACATAAAGCAACTAACAAATCTTTAGATGTACCAACAGCCCTACATTTAAAACGGCTAAATGAGAAGCCAATATGGGTTAAGCTGAAGATAAATTGCAGGCTTTAGAACAATTGGTACAGGAGCAATTAGATGCTTGACATATTGATGAGTCAACTAGCCCTTGGAATTCGCCTGTGTTTGTTGTAAAAATGAAATCTGGTAAATGGAGAATGGTGACAGATCTAAGTGCTGTCAACAAGGTAATTCAACATATGGGCCCTCTACACTCTGTAATTCCTCTGCCTTCTCTGTTACTCAAAAGATGGCCTCTTATAGTTATTGATTTAAAGGATTGCTTCTTCACTATACCTTTATAAGAAAAGGATAGAGAAAAATTTGCCTTCACAGTGCCTACTTATAGTAACTCTCAGCCTACTAGGAGATAGCAGTGGGCTGTCCTCCCACAGGGGATGCTCAATAGCCCCAGCCCGTGTCAATATTATGTAAGTCAGCCATTGGAAATAATCCGTAAGCAATTCCCTAAGTCTATAATTTACCATTACATGGATGGCATTTTACTATCTGATTTAAGCATAGATACTTTAGAAAGAATGTTTGAGGAAGTAAAGATAGTTTTGCCTAAATGGGGATTACAAATTGCTCCTGAAAAGATTCAAAGAGGAGATCTGGTTAATTACCTAGGTTACAGAATAGGTTTACAGAAAATTAGGACACAAAAGGCACAAATTAGGAGAGACCAGTTATGGACTCTTAATGACTTTAAAAGACTCTTAGGAGAAATTTCCAGTTTATGACCAGCTGTTGGGATAACACCTGATCTAATAATTCATTTAAATTAAACCTTAGATGGTGGTAAAGATTTGAATAGTACCAGAGAATTAACAGCTGAAGCATAAAAGGAACTGATAATGGTTGAGGAAAAATTACAGGAGGCACATGTGGATAGGGTGAATCCAAATCTTAGTTGTATTCTAGTCATATTGCCCTCCTGGTGTAGGAGGGTCTTCTATTTGTGTATTGCCCTCATTGGTTAAATAAAGAAAACTGCCTTGGCCTTTTGATAGGGCAGCCCTTAGGTGGGCGGAGTAGACAGAACAGAATGCTGTGAGAGAGAAGGCAGTGTAGCAGATGCCATGCTTCTCCAGCACGAGATGGATACTGGTTAGACTCATGCCGGTAAGCCAGGACTTGTGGTGACACATAGATAATTAGAAATGGGTTAAACAAATATGTGAGAGTTAGCCAATAAGAGGCTAGAGCTAATGGGCCAGGCAGTATTTCAACAAATACAGTTTCTGTGTAATTATTTCAAGTACGCACTGGGAGCCAGGCGGGATAGAACAAGGGGCCCGGTGCTGGGAATGCAGCCCGAGCCCCTCATTGCAACACCGTCCAGAATTTCTCCTACAGGAATTTTAATGCATAGGGAAAATATTATTTTAGAATGGATCTTTTTTACCATACAAACCAAGTAAAAGATTAAAAACTTATGTGGAAAAGGTCTCTGAATTAATTATAAAAGGTAAACTGAGACTTTGTCAACTAGCAGGTATAGACCCAGCAGAAATTATAGTGCCTTTCACTACTGATGAAATAAAAAAGTTATGGGAAGACAATAAACTATGGCAAAGAGCTTTTGGTATTTTTTGGGAAGAAATTAATAGCAACTATCCCAAAAGCAGTAGACTTAACCTTATAAAGAGAACTTCTTGGATTCTTCCTCGAATTGTACGCGATGCTCCAGTGAATGAAGCCCATACATTTTATACTGATGCAAATAAATCAGGGAAAGCAGGTTACAAATCAGAAGAATTGAGTAAGGTGGAACAAAGCCCTTATACTTCTGTCCAGAAGGCAGAATTATGTGCTATTCTTATGGTGCTAAGGGATTTTAAAGAGCCTCTTAATATAGTTATGGATTCACAATATGCAGAAAGAGTTATCTTGCATATTGAAACCACTGAATTTATACAAGATGATACAGAATTGACTTCATTGTTTATCCCAGTACAAGACATAATCAGGAATAGGCTTTGGCCCATGTACATAACACACATCTGATCCCATATGGGTCTGCCAGGTCCTTCAGCACAAAGGAATGCAGAAATTGATCAATTATTGATTGGAAGCCTGTTACAGGCCTCATAATTTCATAAAAAACATCACATCAATAGCAAAGGTTTAAAGAAAGAGTTTTCCATTACATGGCAACAAGCTAAAGAGATTATAAAGAGATGCCCTACTTGCTCTTTATATAACCAAACACTACTACCTGCAGGGACTAACCTGAAAGGTACTCAAAGGAATGAAATCTGGCAGATGGATGTGTTCCACTTTGCAGAATTTGGAAAATTAAAATATGTACATCACGCCATTGACACTTATTCAGGCTTTCAGTGGGCAACTGCTTTAAGCTCAGAAAAAGATGATTCAGTTATAGTACATTTATTAGAAGTTATGGCCATCCTGGGTGTACCTGCACAAATAAAAACAGATAATTGTCCAACTTATGTTTCTAGGAAAATGAAACCGTTTTTTGCTAATTATAATATTAAGCATGCTACAGGTATACTATACAGTCCTACAGGTCAAGCAGTCATAGAAAGATCAAATCAAACTATAAAGGATATGTTAAATAAACAGAAAGGGGTAGAATAGCCCCCAGAAATATATTCCATAATGCCTTATTAACCTTGAATTTTCTTAACGCCAATGAGAAAGGGACAACAGTAGCAGAAAGACATTGGATAATGGAAAAATCTGCTGAATTAAATCAACTAGTTTATTTCAAGGATTGCTGACCTCTCAGTGGAAGCCAGGAGATATGCTGCATTGGGGAAGGTGTTTTACTCTTGTTTCCACATGAGAAGAAAAACTGTGAATACCATCAAAATTAATAAAGGTTCGGTTTGAAGAGGAGAAACCCCTTGGAAAGGAGAAATGACAGCTCATCCACGATGATGATAATCATACAGGTGGTAAGAAAAACATAGGATGGGGGCAGGGTTATGTTCTTATCCCTGCAGGACAACACTTATCTTTGAAAAATTCAAGGGACCCTGGATGTTTGAATACTGACAGTTGGAAAAATAACT
>PVIU01022731.1:0-28790 GCA_004026605.1 Ondatra zibethicus | reverse complement strand
CAGTTCAATGAGTCTCCTTGACCCTCCCATTTACACACTTTTCCCAACCTGCCAAATCTGCTCCTGACCCCATAGACACTGCCTCAGCCTGGTCTTCACTGAAACCAATGTCTAGGCTTCTGCCAGACTCTACCTATCTGCTTTCAATCCACAGGCCCCTCCCACACCATATCTAACCTTTCCATGTAGCCAGATCTACATATACATTCCAGTCTAGATCTGGAGGCACATCCTAGACCACTGCAGTCCCCTCTGTCCACCTGACTTCACTCAAGCCATTTCCTCCAGGCCCAACCCACAGGCACATGCTCTCCTCTGTCCATATCAGAACTAACTACAGAAGTCCATACACCAGATGTCATCACAAAAATAAAAACAATATGAAAGATCGAGCCAGTGTCTCCTATCCTCCACTCATCATTTCTGTAGAAAGTTTTACCAGTGAAAGTTACCCAGATGAACCCCGGGACACAGAATTTAAAAGAACAATCATAACTTCAGCAAGAAATTCAAGTTTAAAGAAGACACAAACAAGTAGTTCAATGAGATGAAGGAGAATAAACACCTGTGCGGTGCTCAAGAAAACGCAAACATAAGGCTGATGAAAAGGACAGGAAGCGATAAGCCAGGATGCGAGAACAGAATTCAGTGAGGAGATAGAAGCCCTGAAGACTGAAGATGAAATATGAAAATGGAATTGAAAACCCAATACCTCAACTAGAAACCTCAAAGGGAAGGCTTACGAGTACAGTGAATCAAGCAGAAGACAGGATATCAGCACTCAAAGATTAAGTAGAGGATCTAGGCCAAATAAGCAAGGAATATGAAACTGAAGAAGAAAACTATGCAGAAAATAGTTAGATCCTAGAAGAACACTTCCTCCAAACTAAGAAAGACACACCCATATGGATACAAGAAGCACAGAGAACAGAAATAGATAAGACCAGAAACGATCCCCACAGCATAGCAGGGTTAAAACACTAAGTCACAGAACAATGACACAGTGTGGCCTTCACACCCCGTGCAACACCACATGACTTACCTTGTCAAAGAGCAAGGGAAGGGATGCTCTCTGGTCACAGTCTCTGTCACCCCCCACCCCACAGGAGACACCTCTGTTCTATTTATTCCTCCTTCGGTAACCAGGGCCTATACCTTTTCAAGTTAGTTTTCTGGAAGGCAATGTAAACACAGCGTTTCAGAGACCAAAATCAAAGAAAATAAAACTAAGTGCCTAAACAGAAAAAAGGCTGGATAGAAAACGTACACTATTAGTTGGGACCTTATAGCAAGGATGAGGATGGCGGGTTGTTGGGAGAGGAATCAGAGAAAATGGATCTGATATTAACTCCTGAGGGGGTCTCGGGGTTCCTTGAGGCGGACCCAGGCAAACCTCTAACTGCACGTCACTTCTGTCTGAGATCTCTGGACAACAGAATCCTTCTCTAAGAAAATATGCAAACCCCCATAAGCCACTGCTGCAGCGCACAGTCTTTTCGGGAGCTGCTAGAATGATACCTACTGGCTCATTGACTCTCTTGCAGAAAATAGCAAGCAGGAAGACAGCTGCGATGGGTGGCCCCAAGTAACTGGTGATGGACTGGATATAGTCAAAGAGCTGTCCACTCTGAGCCGACTGCACGATAGGCACCCAGGCAATGCTGATGCCAATCAGCACGAGGATGAACAACCTGAAATCAAAGCCCCACAGTAGCATATCAGTGTTCTACATGAATAAATACGTACCAATAATATATAAACCTATATGCTCATACCTACATGTAGATGTCACCAGCAAACATATATGCATGAGTATTATATAAATATATACATATCTCATGTTATCGTATTGAAACAAAATAAGCAAATTCATTCTGGAGGCTTCTTTCTTCCTTGCTCTGCTTACCTGAAAGTCATCTGTGTCTATGAATAACTGAAACTCATTTGACTTTCAACAGGCAGCTTGGCCCAGTGATCGAATGCATGAAAATTCCGCTTTGAGAAGAGTCAAAGTGTAGGTACAGGGTTACAGACTCAGGAGCAAGGTAATCATGGGTCCAAATTCCCATTGTTTCTACATGATATAAAACATGGCACTTAATCTCTCTTCAGCTGAAAACTGAGACTAAAAGGTTGGGCTGAAGATTAATGAGAGAAAAACATCTCACAAACAGAAGATTTAAATTAAAAATTTTTTAAAATTAAATTTAAAAAATAAAATTTTCTTTCCTTCCTTCCTCCCTTCCTCACTCCCTCTTTCCCTCTCTCTCTCTCTCTCTTGATTTTTTGAGACAGGGTTTCTCTGTGTAACAGTCCTGGTTGTCCTGAAACTCTCTCTGTATACCAGCCTGGCCTCGAACTCACAGAGATCCACCTGCCTCTGACTCCCAAGTATTGGGATTAAAGGTGAGCACCACCACACTTGTCTCTCAAATTAAAATTTTTTAAATTAAATAAAAAATTTTAAAACACCATCTTCTTTTCCTTCTTTCTTGAAAAGTCTTAACAAAGTTAAAAAACATTAGCCAAGGAGAAAGTCTAAAGGAGCCATCTACTCGGGAAGTGACCGGGTCTTTCTAGCTCTCTTCTTCTTGAGTTTTACTTCATGTTGTAAAACTGTGGGAGATTCTCTTATATGCTCTTATTTTTGTGCACTTGGTTTAACTATAGAGACTAGAGTTTCCTTTCCCCATGTGTATTTAAAGCAATGAGTAGTACTTTTACATAGGTCCTCCTCTGGGATGGATTTCTCATACCAGCCACGATTTACTCAAACCCTACCTGCCATTTTTGACCCTAAGATCTCCTTCCACAAAACCTTCCCCCTACTACACTAAGCCATGCTCATCTCTCTCTTATCTGGGTCCTGGATTGCTCTTACAAACATTATGATTGCTGCATGCCATTGTGAGTTTGTTCAGTGCTGAGCAAACCCAAAGCCAGTAGTTATGGGATGCACAAAAAACTGTGAGATTCAATAAAATCATAGGACCAGGAAATCTACTACTGTACAAGTCAACAAACTGGTTTTCTCTCCAGTAGGTACCTTCTAAGGAAAAAAAAAAAACCAAGGAAGGTCTCAGTGCTGCTCAGTAGAATGCAAAGTAGTAGATACTCTGCTGGTCACACACCCTTTTGTGGCATTAAGTACCCTTGTTTTCTCAAAATACAAGGGGTGTGGATGCAGTTCAGTGGTAGAGCTTTGCAAAGTGCCAAGTTCAATGCCAGCACCATCTGAAAATATATGTGCACATAGCTAGTAATTTGTATAGCACAGAATATACTCAGAGTTCTGTGCGGGGACTTAGTTGGTAGTAGCCGGCAGTCCTGGCTCTGCCCAATCCAAGCCTAGTAAAGACCCAGGTAACTTCATTCTAGTTATGCTCATTGGTAACCTGAGATAAAGAAGTTGCTCTCTTATGTTTCTTCTAACTCCAGAGGGACACTGCTCAACTATTTTCAATGTAAAATGCAATGCCAGAGCTGGGGTCTAGCTCTGGGGTGCAGTACTCGGCCAGAATGTGAAAAGCCCTGATGACTTCAATCCTCCAGTACCTCAGAAAATAAACGAAAGTGCCAGTAAAGGGTAACTGTAACTGGGCACAGAGATAACTCCGATTATACCAAGTACCTGTGCCTAACCGCATACAGTGGGTAGAACGTTCTGTGATCTTCAGCTCCCCAGTATATGGCAGAGAGGAGGAAGCTGCATTTACCTTCCGGCAATCATGAGCTCCTTCTCGGATGCTCCCTTCCGGATCTTGGTGTAGACGTCCATGGTAAAGAGGGTGCTGGCGCTGTTGAAGATGGAGGTCAAAGAGCTCATGAGGGAGGCCATCATTACTGACAACATCAGGCCTCGGAGTCCTGAAAGAGAACGGGGTTTTGAGTGACATTCGTCACCCTGACTCTCTGTTTCCTGTGCAGCAGTGCCCAAAGTTTGTTTGCCTTTAGAAACCATGCCTGTGTCTCAAATTTATCTCACCAGAAAGAAGTTTCAAGAAATGGACTGTAGCTTTACATTCTAAGACCACAGCAGGCAATGATTTAAGACAAGAGAAACAATGGAGACTTTTCAACAACATGGTGATGGTGGTGGTGGTGAGTGTGGTGGTCATGGCAGTGGCAGGTGTTTCCAGCCGAGGGGACTATCGTAAGGAAGCTCACCAAAAAGAGTCATGACACAGAAGAAGGACGTCTAAACTGGATTGAAGGGAATGAGAAGACATCCGCGAACAGGAGCCTAGAGAAATGAACAACTCACATCTGGCAAAGCTGTAGCATAGAGTGTGGTGGCTGCTCATGGTTATCAGCTTGACTCACCTGGAGTTTACTAAAACCCAAGCCACTGGGCACGCCTGGGAGCGATTATTTTCTTAATTAAATCATTTGAGGTGGAAAGATCCACCTTTAATCCAGATCTTTTGAGGTGGAAAGATCCACCCTTATTCTGGCCACACCTTCTGATGGCAGTCTGTATAAAGGACTTGGAAGAAGGAGTCTCTTGCTGTTTGTCTGCTTGGCATCACTCTCACAGGCAAGCCCATTATGGGAGCTTACTTCTTAGGGATTCCGGCATATACTGAAAACTAGCTAAGACACCGAACGTTGTGGACTGAACAACTACTAGATTCTGGGACTTTCTGTTAGGGAACAGTGATAGTTGGACTAGCTGGATCACAACCTGTAATCACACCAATATATTACCTGGTAAAGCAGGTCTGTGACAGTCTGCCTGACCTGCAGCAAGATTTGTTTTTTGCTGTTGTTGTTGTTTGTTTGCTTGTTTGTTTTGTTTAGACACGGTTTCTCTGAAGCTTTGAAGCCTGTCCTGGAATTCACTTTGTAGAACAGGTTGACCTCAAACTGACAGAGATCCACCTGCCTCTGCCTCCTGAGTGCTGGATTAAGGTGTCTGTCACCATCACCCAGCTAAGACCTGTTTGACTTCTGCCCACGTCAGCTTTGCCATTGATGGTTCAGGCAGCATAGGTTCAAGCAACTTAATCTCCTCTCATTGCTCTATTCTTATTAAACCTTCATCCGCTTAGCTACTCAACAAATGCTTGCTAAATGTACTTGTATGGCAGTCTAGCCTCCCCACCCCCCAAATTATGGTAAGGCAGACTAACTGTAAGGCAAGAAAGGCAAAAGTAGGCAGGAAGAAAAGTGCATGATAATTAGGAGACAAAATGGGCAGAACTGATGTGGATTCGTTGGGGGAACATTTGCTGGCTGAAAAGCTGAAGCTACAAGAGGAACCAAAAGAAGTAGCCTGAGAAAATGTGGAAAGGCAACAGGAAAGACTAACACACACCCAAAGAGAAAGGCAACTGACCAATGCAATTGAGTGATGTAAGGTGAGGGACAGGAAGTATCTGGTGGTCTAACACAGGGGATTTAGTAGTCACAGAAGCCAGGTGACAGACAATGTTGTGCTGTTTTGCACATGTCTTTTTATCACTCACTGTTCCCTCTAGCACCATGTGCTAGGGTCTCATGAGCGCAGGGGTACAGGGCCAGTTTGGAGAAGTCACACACTTGTTCCTGCGAAGACCAGAGTGACACTCATCGGAACCTTAACTAAAAAGCAGCCAAGTTCAGGGGAGTAGTTAATATACTTCCCCTCTTACACAATTTGAATACAAATGCTCTGCCCAAGGCTGTGCATAAAGCTTTGGAGAGAAATTTAAAAAGAAATCTAGGCATGTTGGTGTGCCCCAGTAATCTGAGTACTAGGGAAGTTCAGACGAGAAGACTAACATCAATTCAATTCAAGGCCAGCATGGGCTACATAACGAGACTCTGCCTCAAGAGAAAACATGAATACATACATACATAAATGAACACACACACATACATACATACATACATGAAACGATGAAAGGCTGAGAAGATGACACAATGGGTAAGGTATTGGTTGCAGAAGCATGAGGACCTGAGTTCAGATCCCCAGCACCTACATAAAGCCAGGAACTGTAGCTCATAGCTGTAACTCCAGAGCTGATGGGGAAGATGCAGATATTGGGGCTCCCTAGACAGCCTGTTTAGAAAAAAACCTGAGAGCTCCAAGTTCAGGGAGATAAGCATGTCTTAAAACAAAACAAAACAAAAACTCCATGGCTTAAAGCTCATGGGATATCTGGAAGATACGGTTGAAAGATTATAAGACCCAAAGGACCAAAAAGTCTACTATAAGACTGTTGTCTCCTAGAAATGGCAGGGAAATTTCATGCATAATACCTTAACAATATGGTTGCTTAAACAAGGCCTGAACAAGGACAACACCAATATAGACATGCTAACATGGAAGGGGCCCGAACATAGGCAAAGGACCACGGGCAACTAAGGAGCACTAAGAGCAGGAGAAATAGCCTTCCCCTTGGGATGAGCTCCTAATTAGTTATCTAATACCAAGTGGTCAGCTCTGAAATCATATACACACAAACAACACTAAATGGACTCCGTGTGTGTGTGTGTGTTAAATTTTATAAGACAGGTATTTGAGAGTGAAAGGGGAGCTCACGGGAGGAGCTGGGGAAGGAAAGGGAGAAAAATATGTAATTATATTTAAATAACAATAAAAATAAATGTAGCAGGAAAAGAACTGTTACTATAAATGAGTGAAAATGTAGGTGATGGCAGATGGTGTCAGTTAAAATGTCCTATATAGATGTCTGCTTCCTTTCATGTGCTTAATGTTTCTATCACAGTGTGGACTTTTCAAATTGTGAGGAAAATAAGGTGCATGGGCCAGTGAAGTGGCTTTGTGGGTAAAGTGATGTACACACACACTCTCTCTCTCTTTCACACACACACACTCACACTCACACTCTCACTCTCTCTCTCTACCGAGATGAAATCACTCACCATTTGCGTTTCTGTGACTGACTCTCTCTTTACACACTGCAGCAGCATCCGTGTTCCCACAGAGGAACAGATCACCTTCTTGTGAGTCTGAATGTCACCCATTGTGTGTGCAGACCACATTCTTATCCATTTATGTTCAAACACTAAGGTTGGCTGCCTATCTTGGCAATTGTGCACAAGCCTAACATGCACACTAGAATACAGTTGCCGCTACAACATAGTGGCTCCACTCCCCTTGGGTATTAGCCTTGTATGGAGAATGGTGAACCTATGGTAGGTCTACTTTAATTTTTTTCCTCAGGAGCTTCTACACTGTTTTCCAAAATGGCCGTTGTAAGTTATAACCTCCTTGTTTAAGTATTTTAAATGATTATCTAGACAGGAAAGGGAATCTCTCCCCCCACCGCAATAAGTTTTTATATCCTTTCTTAGCACAACTAATGGACAAGACCCAGGATGATAGACTCCAACTGAACCACATGTTATGAAGACATAAATTAAACTCAGAAACACAGAAGTGGGACTTTCTCCTTAGAGCACACCCCTGGCCTGGAAAAGCCTTTGTCCCAGAATGCACTCATAAGTCTGGGGGAGCCTAAACCAAATTGACCTCCCAAGAAAGTCTCACCATTAGGCATGAGCTCCACCACCAAGGTAGGATAGGCGATGTTGGTACAGCCAACCGAGGTGCCGCAGTACTTCTGACATTCCGAGGGGGTGACACAGGCGATTTTGTCTAGAGAGAGATGAACGGCTGCATCAGCGAGCTTCCATTGGGTAGCAATGGTTCTGATGGTTGTAGTATTTACCTTAAAGCAACACTTCAAGGAAGACATTCCCGCCTGATACCCAGAAACAGCAGCAGGGAAAGACTGTCTCCCAGCTAAGATTCTCTGTGCCATACCCTGGCCTGTGATCCCTGACACATCTGGACGTTCCCACAGCAGAGAAACATGGTTCTCAGAGGACAGAAAGGAAACAAAGAAATGATCTGGTGGGAAGGGAAGAGGCATTGCCATCGACCTCAACAGCTTGGTGACGATAATTAGGGTTATCTGTGACCCTGGTTTTGAGGTTTATTGTGGCCAGCTCTTAGACATACAGTCAAATCCCTAGAAAACCGGGTGACTCCCAAGATTTGAGAAATGGAGCAGAGAAAAAAATAGACTGGGAGGAGAAGGGAACAATATCTAAAATTTTAGTGAAAATTCTAGAAACTTATATAGAATTTGGCTCAACAACATTTCTTAAATACTCATTTAGCACTGTAACACACAGCACCAATTCATACACTTATTGTAAATAAATATATTTATTCTACATAAATAAATGCAGTAGCCATTAGGGTATGAGCTGTTCTGTTTGCTCAACAGGTATCTCTCAGCATCCATGTGTGATTTGTTCCTGGGTACTCTTTCCCCAGTGGATTCCAAAGTCTGCAGAGGCTTAGCCCCCTAAATACACAGCATAGTACCTGCTGTAACACATGCACATCCTCCCCTGAAATCATCTGCAGGTGACTTACAACAGAGAATAACCTATAAGTGGTATGGAAATAGCTGTTGCACTATGTTGTTTGGAAAAAGTGATGAGCAAAACCTACATATTTTCACCATAGATGCAAATATTTTAATATTTTTCAATATGTAGTTGGTTGAAGATCCACAGAAGTGTGAGTTATGAATATAGAAGGCAATTACATTTTCCTCATGGTGTACAAGCCTTCACAGGAATTTGAGAGCCAAGAGGGGCATGCAACGAAGGACAACACAGCCAACGCCTGCCAGCTATTCTGACTTCATTTTGGGGGATGCTTGCCAAACTGTCACTCTGTGGTGCTCTGTTTACTTCTTGTTGTTATTTTGCATTTCAAAACAGTTTCAATTCATAATAGCTAGCCAAAAGTTATTTGTATTCATAACAACAGGATGTAGATAGCAATGCTGAGATGCCAGAGAAAGACCAAAAGCGAATCCATCAAGGCGGGGCACCTGCAAGGAAACAGTCCACTGAACAGGGCAGAGAGCACAGGGCCAGCGGCAACTGCCTGGGCCTTGGCATTAAAATTACAAAATAGATTATTAGACACCACTACAGGCCTGCGGGCCAGGGTACAGAACTGCAAGTGAGCAAGCACTTTTTCCTGGAGAGGGAACCTGGATGATGTCATGATTGGAAGATTAGGAAAAAATGATGAGGCAACTCTCGGTGTAAAAGAGGGAATTGATTATCCTTCCTCCTCGTGGGCTGCAGAGATCAGTTCAGATTATCAGGGTTGGCAACGAGTTTGCTATCAAACAACTTTAAATTTTTAAAACAAAAATAAATAGCAAATTGATTTTCAAAAGAAATAGGTAAAGACAACCCCAGGATTTCTGTGTCCCCAATGTGCACATTGCCTGACACAGGCAATCCTGCCACTTGGTAATCATGGCACAAAAGAAAGGGAACAAAGGAGCCAGAGAGCTTCCAACGTCCCTTAGAGCTAGCCAAGGAAAAATGGACTGAGCTCAGGTAGAGGAATTACCTGTGTATAAAATCCGGCTAACCATCCCCGTCATGATCATGAGGAACATGGGCAACAGCTTCAGATAGCCGCACAGGATACAGCCGGCCTTCACGTGAGACATGTTCTTAGCTGAGAGGCAGCGCTGCACAATGACCTGTTGGGAACATCCCAGTGAGCAGCTGTGCAGTCTGGGAATCCTGGGACCCCCTGACATCCCACCTGCCCTGTTTTGGGTCTTCAGCCTTGGTCCCCAGCAACCCACAGACCGTGTGTGCCTTCTACATATTTAACCCCAACAGCCTGACAGGTGGGAGTCTCTGTCATGCACCCTTCCTGCACCCCCAGATTACATACCTGGTCTGTGCACCAGTACCACAGGGTGAGGATGGCCAGGCCAAAGATAAGCCCAGGCCATGGAATGTCTCCTGTAATAGGATCTCTGAATATGTGGAAAGAGTCGGCCCTGGGAGTGTAACATTCTTTCTTGATGGTCAGGTTTCCTTCAGAAACCACAGTTGGGATGGCATTCATGTATTTCTCCACGAAGGCCTCATATCCTCCCACTTCATTGAAAGCTGAAAAATATTGGTACAAAAAAGAACACTGAAAAATTTAACTCCTTGTAGTGATTTCATGTCTGAGTATCTTAGACACCAAGAGAATACCAGTATAGGGGAACACCCATGATGTGAGGTTTGGAATAAATTATCTTCCTTCTAGACCTCAGGCTTCTCATTTATAAAAAGGGGAGTGTTGACTGCCCCGCCTCTTTGGGAGACACTGGCATTTCAAAGCAACAGCTTGTGGCAGTGCCCTGACTGCACACAGTCTGAAAAGGGAGGCGCCTCATTAAAGGAAGACCTCAGCCTTGGACCACATGCAGACTGGTGTTCTTCAAACCCCAGCTGTCAGCCATGGTCTTTGGAACTCAGAACACAGAGTTAGGGACACACAGTGGTCTTCTGGAGACTGGACACAGGCCAGACAGCTGGCCCCAGGGATGCAGCAGGAACGGGGCAGGGATCAGAATTTTGCCAGCTCTCATCTCAGGGCTGCCATCCTAGCCTGTGCTTGCTGACCCCAGAGCCTACGGGGAAAGCAAATGAAAGTCCTAGGAAACTAAACTCTAGAGTGTAGACAAGAGTCTTTGAATGACACCCAGAGGGTCCATTAAACAGAAAAAACAAAATATGTCTCTATTTCCTCATGACAGCTAGGATTTCCAATGGTGTCTTTTGTAAACAAAGACAATTTCAAGAAATGATCGGAGAGGCCAACAGTGAGTGAATGATTTTTAAATTTTGTCAAATGAAGCACTAAATGAAAAATCACTCAACTCCAACAATGCATAAACATTGGCCTTTTAACATCACAGTAGGCACAGGATATAGTTTCAGCCTGCAAACACGGCATGTGAATCTGTATCACTTGCTGAGTGGTTAGTGACACATTCATTTTCACCCAGGTTCTCTGCAAATGCAGCACCACATTACCACAGGTCTACACCGGAGACCACTGACCCAAGCTATAGAGAGAGAACGGGGGGCAATTCAAGTATTCCTTGGGTCTGCTCCAAGAAGGGTCCTACAGGGGGAAAGTGATTCCCATAAGGATGGCCAGTCAGGGCTGGGCCTCTGCCCTGAGCTAGACAGAGTGTTTGCAGGTGTGTGAAAATATATTGCTGTGTTTGGTTTAATAAAGAGCCAAAAGACCAATATCTAAGCAAGAGAAATAGGTGGAATTTCTGGGGAGGGAAAGAGGAGGAGGAGGAGGAGGAGGAGGAATCTAGGCACACGAGTTATGCCAGGAAATAAAGAAAAAGTCAGACATACAAAAATGGAGAGGAGGTTAAAAAACGTCACATAGTAGAACATAGATTAATAAAAGCAGATTAAGTTACAAGAGCTAGTTTGGTTCAAGCCTAATCTAAGACCAAGCTTTCATAATTAATAATAAGTCTCCATATCATTATTTGGGAGCTGGCTGGTGGGACAGAGAAAGATTGGTTACATCAGAGCAGGCAGACAAGCAAGCCAGACTTGCTCCTGTCTTCTCAGAACTCTATACCTCTGCCCCCACCTCCTCAGTGAGACCTAGCCCCACTTACCAAATCCAGTCAGGATACAAGACCCCACAAGCATGATTGCTGTCTGCAAGGTGTCTGTGTAAATCACGGCTGCTAGGCCCCCTAAGCAGGCAAACAGACAATAGATCACATGGAGCGCATGATGCCCGCCTGCTTCTTTTTCCTACCCACTACCCTCTCTTTTCCATAGTGCTCCTTCCGAGAGGCTCTGCCCCCTGCCACCACCACCCTCCTGCCTTTCCTCCCAGGCCCTAATCCTGCTGCTCAGAATTGTTTCTGGCCTTTGCCTCTCATGAAAATACCTACAAGGCCTGGGAAAGGGAAGACACTTCTCTCTACCTGAGTGGAAAGTACTTGTGAGCTTAATGCTAGGACATTGCTTAAAAAAATGTTTGCTCTTTTTGACCCTGTAATGGTAGAGAGGGAACCCAGGACTCTCTCTCTGTCTCTCTCTGTCTCTCTGTCTCTCTCTCTCTCTCTCTCTGTGTGTGTGTATGTGTGTGTGTGTATACACATGCATGTGACAGACAAATGTGCCAACTGTAAATTACATTCCCAACCTCTCTAAGGAACGTCTCATCCTCAGGTATACTGGGCTCCGAAGGAACAGTAAGTCCATGGGACTGTGGCTCCTCCCCCTTTCTTCCTGCAAAGAACACGTGTCTCTGCCATCCTCAAATCTTACTCTGAAACCACTTTGTATATTTTTTGTCCACTTCAAAATGGTTCCCAATCTAGTCACATTAAATCTGAAGCTCCCAAGGACCCCGTACCTGTTTATAGCGTCACGCTTTGTGTCTCCTCTCTTCCTGTTACTTCGAAGTAACCACCTTCTTCCGAGCCCCGCCCCATTCCTGCCACCATTCTCCACTTCACTTACATTTTTTTTCCCACCTGGCATGCCTCTAATTGTCCTAGCTTTTCCACATTGCCCACAACCTTTAGGGCTAAGCTCTCCCAAGCGCCTCTGAAAGGTTGGCCAAACATTCACATGGCTTGCCGCGGAGACCAAGAAAATAGCCATTCTCAAACCCTCCCTCCCTTTTGTCTCGCAAGTCTAACCCTGCCTAACCCTGAGCCAGGCTTGAGCTGCCGATTCGCTTGAATGGACTCACCTGTGATTGTATAAAGGGCAGTGATTGCTAGTAGGATAAAGATGGCCAGGTAGATATCCAGGCCCAAGGCTAGGTTGATGAACAGAGCTCCAGAGAAGATGTCAGCCTGGAAGGAGAGAAGCAAAGCATAGGCAGAAGTGAGAGGGGTCATCTGGTCACAGGGGCCATTCCTGGGTTCCCAAGCAAGCTTTATTCACAATAGCAGTTAGTAGTTCACAAGAAAAAGGACTCTGTGGGCAGAACAAAAATATTTTAAATGCTAGAGTAAACTAATTGAAAGTGGTTTTTGTACCACACAGCATCCCTTTGCCTTTAATATGGACCACACGCTGTAAATACCTAGCTGAGGGTCATGGGACAAGATGCTTCACAAATACTTAGAGAGAGAGAGAGAGAGAGAGAGAGAGAGAGAGAGAGAGAGAGAGAGTCTGTCAGCATCCACCCACCACCTGCTGCCGTTAGCCATTATTCCCGCTTGTACACACACATTGGTGTGCACGGGTTTATAATCTCTGTTTCCCAAAGCAAGTCTGAGTGTTTCAGATCTGTGAGAGGGAAACCCAGTCCCCACTCCCCGCTTCTTCAGCGAGGTCTTAATTTTACCTGTCTGGCCCAAAAAGAGATCATTGAGAATACCAAGTGCCTCTTGCATGTTACTAGTACTCCCGTGTACATTGGCTGGTGTCATTTCAGGGGACTTGTCCCTTGTCACTGGTGAATTCACTGTGTTCTTTATTCTCTGCCTCTAAGATAAAGCTACCTGGCAGGAAGGTATGCAGTCGCTAATATGAACCAGCAGAGGGCACCAAAATACCGTGTTACAGGAAGAACACCATGCCCATCAATCTTGGTAAATCTTTTCAGATTTGCAGGTACCAAAATTAGACTTCTCCTCTAGGGAGTGTGTGAGGATTTTTTGTTTGTTTTGTTTTTATTGCACATAATTAAATACATTTTAGGAAACTGCAAAAGGAATCCTGTCACACACCTTGAGAGGAGGTCAGCGGGGTTGGGCTCAGCTCTCTTGCACGCTCCCCCATTATGGCCCCTTCCTTACTCCATTGCAGTTGCTCAGCGACCTGCAGTGTTCAGGTCCCCTACCACATCCTCTGCACTCTGCTATGGTTCCAGTGTGTCCCCTAAAAGTTCATGAGTTGGAAACATAACGCCCGAATCCATATACTAATGCTGTTTGTAGGCGAGGCCCCGGGGGGCGGGTAATTAGAAGTAAATGACACCACGAGGGCAGGACCCCCACAAGGAGATTATTGACTTTCTAAGAAGAAGGAAAGAGAGCCAAGATTGCAAGCCCCTCTTCACCATGTGGTGACACAGCCAGAGAGCCGCGCCAGCTGCTGGCACAAGGCCTAGATGGACTGGTTTCCAAAACTGTGAGAAATCTCTGCTCTTTATAAATCTCTGGTGTTTATTACGGTAGCAATGCACACTGGACCAAGATATCCACCGCCGTAGGATCTCTAGTCTCCTGTTTCCCCTGATACCAATCTCATGGCTATGTGCTACAACTTGAGCCCCAAGAGTGAATGGACCCACCCTCCAAAGATGAGGCACCACATCTTAGCTCTAGCTCCAGTCTCTCAAACTCCTCCTGCAAGATGCTCTCACCCAAAGAGACCTATGTCATCATCATTCCTGGCGAGGAAGGACAGACAGAATGAGGAGAGAAGAGAGGGGATGGTGAGTCACACACACACACACACACACACACACACACACACACACACACACGCACAAATGCACACAAGTGGCACGCACGCGTGTGTGTGCACGTGTGTGTAGTTGCTTATAAGTGTTAACTAAAACAGCCTTATTTTTATAATATGCTAATGTATCCAACACAGATAAAGGAAACTTTTGTGCTGAATTGAAAAAAACATCTAATACAAACTCTTCCTCTTATAAATTCTCTCCTTTGGATTCCAAAATATCAGGATTCCTGCTAAGAATACCATAGCTAACTGAATACAGGCAAGCAAGTCCCCCTGGCCCAAGGGCTCTGGGTTTTGTTTTCGGTTCTTCCTACCTGCCTCAATTTTCCGTTTCCCTGGGGATTTTCCCCTCTTCCTTTCCAGGGAATTTTACAGTTTACCTAGGCTTCCACGGGTGTGTGTTATTTTGATACTCAAAAAGTATTGACATTTGCTTGTTTTTGCCTATGCTTTTGGGGTTGCAGTGAGATTGAGATTCTCGAGTCGGCTGCTGGACCCCACAAAGTTCTCTTAGTGGAAAGAGATCGTGCATTAATGTGTAAAGCACAAACTGCCAAGGAAGGTTCAAATCTTGTGGTAGTACAAGAGGAAAAGTTAGAACTTCAACAACAGAAGTTGGAGAGATGGTTCAGTGGTTAAGAGTACTGACTGCTCTTCCAGGTTCAATTCCCAGCACCCACATGGCAGCTCACACCTGTCTGTAGCTCAAGTTCCAGGGAACCCGACTGTTATCATTTTCACCACCCAAAGTTGCCAGCGTTCCGGTAAAATGCCTAGCTGCCCCAAGCGCTGGCACTTCCAGGTTCCATGGCCACGCATGGGCCATCAAGCATTCAGGCAACTTACAAAGTCACCCAAGGGTCCTCAAGCCCTATGTGATCTCTGTGAAGTGTGGTCTTGTGATCTATGTGTGACATGGTTATGCAAACCTCTGTGCACACGTGCTAGTCAGCCTTTAAAAGCTGAACAGGTCACTCCACATTCTCTACCTGCACCAATTGCTGACAGGCCTGAGCACCCCCTTCTCTTAGTCCCTCCTCTTAATAAATTCTTAAATTGGGTTTCGTAGTTGTGTGTCTTGTGATCTGTTATCACACCTGGTAATTTCAATGGTGCCAAGACTCCACAAGCTCTCCTGCCCTGCCCAACAAGGGTTGGGACCCTGGACTGGGTTGCTCCACAACTGCCCATATTCCATCTGCCAGGCTGCTGAATTCTGCGCACAACACCAGGACCGTTGGTGAGTTCCCCCTTCTGGTCATCTTAACCATTTTCCTGAACCCAGATAATTGACCACTGGTTGTCCGGCAACCCTCTAGTGTTCTCCAGAACAGGGGAATGCCCCCAGCCACAGCCTTCATGGCTACGGTTGCTCCCTTTGCTGACATTCATCTCTGGTAATTCCCTGCAGCTGAGGACTAGGATCCCATTTCTCATTTTGGACTGTTGTCCCTCAGGATACTCTGCCCTGGTCCCCAGCCCCTGCACTGACAGCCTTGGGGCGGCTTGAACCAATCACTTGCTCTCTCTCAAGGACACTTGTAGACAAGTTAGCTATTGGGTCTCATCTCTCTCTCTCTCCCTTCCTTGGCTATGGGAAATAAACCTTCCAGTGCTCAGTTCAACCTCTCCCCTGGGATGTCTTTTAGAGACCCTAAAGCCCCTAAGCTTAATGCCTTACTTACAGACTCCTCAGCTTACCCTCCTTTGCACTAAGAAATGCCTAACAATAGATAACAATCTAAAGTAGCCGCCTAACAGCACGGTAGATCCAGCTATTCTGTGGGAGCTTTCTAACTTCTGTCAGTGAACAGGTAGATGGAAAGAGCTCCTATATATTCAAGCCTTTTTCTATTTAAGTTCTATGCCCTCTGTCCTTACAACCTGTTCAGCTCACATGTTCCCAGCTATGCCATCTAACTCAGAAGAACACCCCACTTCTGTTCTGGACCACACCAATGAACCCCCCCATTTCCCAACCTCAACAGACAACTACTTCTACCTCTCCAGCTCTTCCCCTTCCCTCAGCAACTATTCCTCCTCTCTGTTGCCATGCCACTGCTAAGGAACCCAACCCCGACCAAACCAAACAAGTGGCAGATCTCCCTTTGCGAGAGGTAGCTGGTGTGGAGGGGCTGGTCAAGGTACATGCCCCTTTCTCACTCTCAGAACAAAAACTGGGTTCTTACATGTCAGATTCTACCTCTTTCATAAAACAATTCCAATATATTACCCAATCTTACAGTCTCACCTTTCATGATATTTCTATGATCCTAACTAATAACCTACTTCCTGAGAAGCGAAGGCAAGTTTGGGAGCAGGCTAGAATGCATGCAGATGAGGTTCACCAGACTAATGCAGCCCATCCCCCCTACCCTGGGACTGAGGTGCTCCCTAAGCAGGACCCACACTGGGATTACAGCACCCCAGGTGGTTTAGCTAGAGACCAGTTTGCAACTTGCTTCCTGACTGGCCTCTGTCAGGCTGCCCTCAAGCCAGTAAACTCCTAGGACAGGCAGGAAAGATCCTTCTCAATTCTTGGAACCCTCACAAAGGTTCTCTTGTAGTACACTAATTTAGATCTGGAGAGCCCAGAGGGCAAACAGCTCCTCATGACCCATTACTTTTCCCAGAGCTTCCCCGGCATTGGGCTTAAACTTAAGCATTTGGAGAGAGGCTCCTTGACCCCATAAGCAGAAGTTTTAGGGCTGACTTTTAAGGTGTACCATGGAAGAGATGATAAAGCCTGTAGACAAAAATGCCAAATGCTGGCCAAGGCCGTCCAATTGGCCATGATGACTACCCACCCTGCCCGTGCCATTCCCTTACCCCCTTGCCCCCCCAACCCCAGGCTCAAGGGCCACCAGGCTTGTGTTTTAAATGTGGAGAAAATGGGCATTGGGCTTGGGCATGGTTTCCTTATGCTGAAACCATGTCCGAAGTGGCTTGATTTTACTCACATGCCCACAGTCAGACAGGTTAAATATCTCCTGGTTTTGGTAGATACCATGTCTGGGTGGATTTAAACATTTTCCACTACTAACAAGACGGCCCAGAGTTTCTGATGTCTTTCTCTGGGAAATTATTCTCCAGTTTGGAATCCCAACCCAACCTCTTTTCAGTCAGATAACAACCCAGAGTTTAACTACCAGATCTCTCAAACTCTAAGGCTCTTAACATTCCCTGACATTTTCATATCCCACACCATCCTCAGTCCTCAGGGAAGGTAGAACAAACTAACTACTCCTTAAAAACTATTCTCGTTAAGATGTCACAGGAATTTTACCTTGACTGGGTAAAGCTTTTGCCTCTGGCTCTTTTCAGGCTCTGGACCCTCCCCAAATGACCCTTTTCAATCTCGCTCTTTGGACTCATGTATGGGTGGCTGGTTCTGACTCCCGGCCTCTCACCTAAACCCTCACCCCTCCGTGCTCACCTCATTATTGCATCACCTCCACTCCCTCTTATAGGATTTAACTGACTACTCACGACCCCAGCCATGTGTCAACCCCTGTCCATCTCCAATTAACATCGGAGATCTCTCCTCCGGACCAACACCCTGTATCCCTTTCCCCTAAATGATAGGGCCCCTTTAAGGTAATTCTGTAACGCCCAGAGCTGCCAAGTTTGAAGGCCTCCCTCATTGGATTTACCTATCTCACCTCAAACCCTTTACTCCTCCACCTCGGGACACCCTCTCTTCGTATTTGGTAACTCAAACAGGGCTCTGTTCCAGAGAACACCAAGATGGGCTGCTTTGTCTCCAGTTCCAGAAGAATAAAGTCTCACCACCATACTCAACTCTCCTATATCAGGAACTCCATATACTCTCTTTTCTGATTCCCCCTTTTCTCTTTCTCCTGTCTGCCTTACCAATATCTCGGTCTCCAATGACATACTCAATTTTCCAATGAGCTACTCAGCTGTTGTTACAGGGACCATCATTAGCCACAGAGCCGGAGGCGCACATACTGTCAGATGCCCAGGTGGTAAGAAATAGTAACAGCCTAGGGACATTCACACCCTCAGACTCAAAAGGGAGTCTCACAAAACAGATCTCAATATAACAGGTTTATCACTGACTGCAGCAGTGTCTCCTGGACATTACGGTAATACTATGATGCTAAAAGAAACAAGTGCCTTAAGGTTTGCTTCAGGTAAACATTAAAAGGTTTAATTAATAATTTGTCCTTCTCTCCCTCCTCTCTTCTCTCACTATATAGCTTCCATAATCTTAACACTAACCAATAAAATCCTAATAAGTTATTCCAACATTATACTATCATAACCACGAGCTTCTTAATGTATTTAAAATTTATCTCTTTTTATAAACTTAAACATTCTCATAAGCTCCAGGGAGCCAAATTGGACCCACCTGAACAGACCAGTCTCACCCAGGATAAGTATCATTTAGCTTCTCCCTGGTCTCGGGCTCCCTGGGAAACTTCCTTCTTAATCTCGGGAACCCTGGGGAACACCCCTCCCTCTATCTTGGGGATCTTCCTCCCTCAATCACCAGGCTCTAAAATTTTATTACCAGGATCAAAATTTTTTCTAAATGTAATCTGCCTCACCAGCATCTCATCAGGTCCAACCTGCCAACTGGACAGTTCCACCAAGCCTGGAGAACACTGAAGTAACCAGCTACCCCAGGACATGGCCAGCATCCCAGCTTTCTCAAGTCTCCCAAGATTTCAATGACCACAAATCAACAGAAAGCAGTCTCAAGAGACCTGATGCCCCAATTCCTGCCCATCTGCTACCCTTAACCCTCCCCCCAATTTTTATAATAAAGAAAAGGCTAAAATGTTATAATTTCCACCACCCAAAGTTGCCAGCGTTCTGGCAAAATGCCTAGCCACAGCAAGCACTGGCACTTCTAGGTTCCACAGCTGCACGTGTGCCATCAAGTGTTCAGGCAAGTGTCCCATAACCGGAAAAACAAATATGGTATATATTCACTTACATGTGGATGTGAGCTGTTAAGTCAATGATAACCAAACTACAATCCAGGGAATCAGAGAAGGTTGGCATAGAGAAAGAGACTGGAGGGAATAGATAGATCTCCCCAGGAAAGGGAAATAGAACAGATAATTATATATGGGTGGTGGGGACTGGAACAGGAGGGACGAGTGAGGGGAGGAAGGGGAGAGGGAGTTGAAGGAGGGAGTACAGGGAGAGACAATGGAAATAAAGGGGTATTTTGAGGGGTAGTATAGAAAAACAGCACAGTAGAATCTTCATAAAATATATACATACATGAAGGGAATATAAATGAAATTGCCAAGGAATGGGGGATATAGAGTCCCAACTGGACCTCTCTTGCCACCAAACGAAATTTCCAGTACCAAGAATGGGTTATGAATAATTGAGCTCTTAGCCAACGGGGTCCCATGGAAACCCCCAAATGACCCAGGCTATTGCTAAGGCTATAGACTGCTCGCCACAAACTGAAGACAACACCTATACAATGCCCTGAGCTTGAAGAAGGGGAGGTGGTGCCTACATAGAACCTTCACCCCTATGGGCTTGTGTTCTTGGTACTGGAAGGTACGGTGCCTGCTAGTAAAGGAGAAGCATAGACAGCAATCCAGCTACAAACCTTCCATGTATAAGGGTGTCCCGCCTGCAAGACGCACTAGTGCAATGGGGGCACAAAGCTTGTGGGAGTAACCAACCAATATCTGATTTGACTTAGGGCCACTTCAAAAGATGGAACCCATACCAGACATCGCTTGGGTGACCAGGAACGTGAGACTAGACAACCCAGATATCTAGGGTAAAACCAAATACTACTTTCCTACTAAAAGAGCATAGCTATAAAATGGCTCTAAATGGCAGTCTGCTATATATTCATAGACAAATGCCTTGCTCAGCCATCTCCATCTGCAGCATACGAGAATACAATAACAACTGGACAACGTGCAGTGACTGAAAGACAAGAAACCCTTGATCATAAACTGGATCTCTCCATCTAATCCCTCCCCTCAGGGTTTAGGGAACCCTCAGAAGAATAGAAAGGAAGAGTGTAGGAACCAAGGGAGATGCAGGACACCAAGGAAACAAGACCTCTTAAACAACAGGACCTATGCACTCATGAGCTCACGGAGACTGAGGCAGCACACACAGGCCTGCACGGGTCTGCATATGGTGTCCTAGAACTGAAAGATGTGCTCACATGACCCATCCCTGATTCAGAAGCTGTCTACAACTTATAACCACTTAAAATGAAAATTCAGTTGTCTCCAAAGAGTCTCCTTGGGAAAGCAGACTTCTCCTAAGAGTAGGCTGCATGCCCAACAGTAGATGGCTGACAGAAAATTAACTCGACAACATATTTGGAGAGTCCCTGTCTCATAATGTCACGTCTGGGCTTTTTCTTTTCTATCTCTCCATTTAAAATTTTATCTCTTTTATTTTTGTTTAGTCGTTCATGTTTTATCCTACAGGTACTTTGCATGTATATTATGGTTTCAAGTTCTGGGTTCTTATGGGGCTCCTGAGTGTGTGAACAAGTGGTTTCTGTGCCTGTGTCTGTTTCTTGTGCCTTTTCTTGGGCTCTTTTCATTCTGTTCGTTTGTGTTATCCTACTCCAACGTGTTTACTTTTGTTTTATCTTAATCTATTATATTGTTATCCCTTAGGTGCCTGTTTGTTTTAAAATGAGGGACAGAAAGGGTGTGGAGAAGAACTGAGCTGGGAGGAATAGAGGGAGGGGAACTGGAATCAGGCTGTATTATGTGGGGGAAACAATCTGTCTTCAATAAAAGAAAAAATGGTCTACATTTAGACAGTGGAATAATATGCAGTTGTTAAGTTAAAAGGGAATTAATGAATTTCACAGGTAAATAGATGGAGCAAAAAAAAATCATCCTGCGTGAGGTAACCCAAAAAACAATATGGTATGTATTCCCTTATACATGGATATTACCTTTTAAACATTAGGTTAGGTATAGAGTAAATAACCAGTGTTGGGGAAGATCTCTCAAGGAAGAGGAACTAGAATATATAGTTAGAGAGAGATGGAACAGGAGGATTCAATGGAGAGGTGGGTAGAGGGTAGGGGGAATGCAGGAAGGGACAGTTATCACTAAGGGCCGTTTGTAGTACCACATAGCAACTGACTTCATAAAAGTTTCTTAAAATATATAATATATAAAAGAAATGAAAATGGAGTCACCAAACAAAGAGGGAGAGAAAGCCCCAACTAGCCATCTTTCACTCCCAAGTGAATTCTCCGCGCCAGGGATGCGTTGCATCTTATTGTTAGGCAAAGGGGGGGCATGGAAATTCCTGAACAATTCAGGCTATTGCCAAGGCCATTTATTGGCTTCTCTCCAAAAACTGATGGTAAGGTTCTATTGCAGAAGAAAACATTTACACATCTCATTGGACATGGAGGAGTGGAGCTGGAAACCAATTAGAGTTTTCGCCCCTGTTGGCTAGGGTTTATGGTACTTGAAGGCACTCTGCACTCTACTAGAGGACAAAGGTAAATACCAGCCAAGCTATAAACTCTTAGACCCACAGTGGTGACCTGCTTACATGATGTGTTGCTGCAATGGTGTGACAAAAGTTGTGGCAGTAACCAACCACTGTGATTGGATTTGAGCCCCATTCCACGAGATGGAACCTACACCTGAAACTGCTTGAGTCTCCAGAAGCCTGAGAGCAGATGGGCCATGGAGCTAGAGGAAAACCTAAGACTACGTTCTGCTGAAGGAGGTAGCAGTAAAGGACTCTTAGCAACATTCTGCTGTGCCCGTAGATCAGTGTCTCACTCAGCCACGGTCAGAGGCGCTGCCTTCTGCAGTACCAGGAGCTGATACAGAAGCCCACAACTCACAATGTAAGGACAGTCAGAGACCTTGGACTACTCAATCCTAGATGAGATGTCTCCATCAAATCCTCCCCTTGGGGATCAGGGAATTATGTCGAAGAGGAGACAGAAAGATTACAAGACCCAGAAGGGCTGGATGCCGTGGAAATAGTTTTCCTGGACACAATAGGACTGAAGAACTCACAGCAGGAATGGTTCAACATATGCAAGTAAATAAATGTAATAATACACATAAATATATTTAAAGATGAAAATCACATGGTCATCTCAATATATAAAGGAAAAACCTGTGACAAAATTCTATATACCTTCATGATAAAAGTCCCAGAGAATGTAGGACTAGAGGGAACATACTTCAACATAGAATCTATATATGGAAACCCCACTGTCAACATCACCCTAAATGGAGAAGAGCTTGAAGCAATCCCGTGAAGTCAGGAATGAGACAGGGATGTCCACTATCCCCACTCCTTTTCAACATTGTGCTCAAGGTATTAGAAAGTGAAGAGAAGAGAACCCACGAGGCACCAACCCTACACCAAGAACTACAGTCCACTAAGGCATGCAACGAGAAGGAGACAGTCTTTCCCAAGTTAAAGAACTCCAGTTGGTTATCTAATACCAAATGATCAGTCTTGATACACACCCACGAGTAACAGTCTACAGACTGAGCAGGTTATATTTAAGAATAAATAAACTCTCTCTCTCTCTCTCTCTCTCTCTCTCTCTCTCTATATATATATATATATATATATGCATGTCACAACAATTAATGAAAGAAGAGGCCATGAATGTGAAAGGGAGCAAGTGTGTGTACGTGGGGAGTGGTTAGAGGGAGGGGAGGAGGGGGAAACAGTGTGATGATGAAATAATCTCAAGGACAAAAAAAAAGGTCTTAACAAAAATGTGTATGCAATTAAAAATAAATCTAAAACAATATATTGAAAGCTAATGATCACTTTTCTGGAATATTTTCTACACAGATAAAAGTTATTTTGAAGAAAAAATTAGGAAAATAGTAAAATAATTTGTGTATGTGGTTTTAAAACAAATAGCACAGAAAGTTATACATTAGAAAGAAACACCCTGGTCTTGGGATGCCATGCACACACAGAGAGCTAACAGCTCCGTCACCAGGTGCCCTGTGGTCCTGCAGACATCTCCTCCAGTAGTGGGAAATGGGGGCCCACACAGTCCAGGCCGTATGTATGTGACCCTTCCCAAAAGTGGAATCGTTTGAATTAAACCTAGGAGCTTTAAAGCTTTTTTAATAGTTTCTAATTAAAATTTTCAAATGTTATAAAGAAAACATACTTTCAAAGTCATCATTGCCAAAGTTGGTCTGCCTTTGTGATTCTTTAATACTTTGCTGAAAGATGGGTATCAACACCAAAGCTCTCTACCCTCTGACAGTGTGATTATGGAGATAAAAACTGGGAAAGATTTATAATTTAATAGTTAAAGAGGGGGAAGACAACACATGTATGTATTTCTATATCTGTGTGCATGTGTGCCTGTGTGTGTGCCTGTGTCTGGATGCATGTGTGCCTGTGTCTGTGTGTGCACATGCACAAGTATGCACGTATGCATGCCCAGATGGTGCTGGAGGCTGAACCCAGGACCTTGTACATGATAGGCAAGTGCTCTGCCCCTGACCTATACCTGGGTTGCTGTGCATGTCCCTCTTATAACTCTATAGATATAATATGGACAAGAACAAAATGTGAATGTGTTTATAGATTAATTATAGACTTATGAGTATTTTCACTTCCTAAAATTCTTCTTAAATGCCATTACTTCTGTACACTTTCAAAGATAGTTCAGAGACGTTAAAACAATAGGTTCTTAACTGATATGAGATGTTTATGATGTGTATGCATATATAGTGAAAATATGAAATCATAGACTGGAAGACTATATCAAGACAGTGTCCACTTTTTAAGAAGTGGACTGAGATCAAGGGTAGATACCACTAAGTTCTGATTTGTTTCTTTTTTATATGAATTCCTTAGATAAATAAAGTCTGAGAGGTAGATATAAAAAAAGTGTGCATCATATTTTTCTTTGTACTTTTGAAGTGTGAAAGGTTTGGGGTGGGGTTTTCCCACTTATGAACTTGGTGGATGAGTTAGAGAATACACTGCCGGCCTTAATAGAAAAGAGTCTCCTGTATCCTCACTACATCTCATAGGTCATCCCAGATTGCTCCTTTGCCAAGATTCTATTAGCACTAAAAGACAGGACAGGAGGGAGGAACAAAACAGAGGAAGAGGAGGAGAAAGGAAGGGGAGGGGTAAGGAAGAAGAAACTTTCTCAGTGCTGCTAAGCACTACCAACATTAAGTAACAATTTTAAAGTATATCCTTCAAAGCCAAGAACAGACAGTGTTTTTCAATGGGGATAGGAAGCCAGGCATGGTAGCATTGGCTCAGAATCGCAACTGTTAGGGACACTGAGGCAAGAAGGTCATTACCTCAAGAACTACAGGGTCCAAGGCTAGTCTGGGCAACTTAGGTGAGAATTTGTCTCAAAAATTTTTAATTTAAGATAAGAAAATTTTAAATAGTTCAGTGGTGTGGTGATGGCCTAGCGTATACAAGGCCTTTAGTTCATTCCCCAGTAATACACACACATACCCACAAAAATGGTATTGGAAACCATTCTCCCTTATCTTCCCTGGCAAAGGCTGAGAGAAGAGCACAGTCCAATACAACATAAACACATTGACTTATGCTCTGTGGGATTTCCAATAAAACCTTGGTTATAGCAGTGGATGGAAGGTTGGGTTCAACCCAAGAGCATCATTCTTATTACTCTGAGAGCTGGGCTGAACTGTGTCCATGGGTCTCTTGGGAAGCAATAAAACATGGTTCCCCTTGCGAAACCTCTGAGAGTAACAGAGCCATGAGCAGGTTACCTGGCCTCAGCTCAGAGGTTTAAAACCCTGGGATTTTTATTTTATTGAGACATGATCTCTCTACATAGCCCTGGCTATCCTGAAATGCACTATGTAGACTGGGATGGCCTTGAACTCACAGAGATCCTCCTGTCTCTGCTCTTGGTGCTAGAATTAAAGGCGTGCACTACCATATCTGGCCCAACCCTGGGAGTGTGTGTGTGTGTGTGTGTTTTCTGCCCTTTTTGATCCTAACCAAGATATCTCTGAGCACCCAGGAAGCCCTCCCTGGCACTAAGGTTTCAGATGGAGAAGCCTCATTACTCTTGTTGTTTGTCAAAGTGAACAGTCCAGGTCATAAGCATCAAACATTAAGCAAGCACAAAAGCTTTTATCTCTACCCAAAGACCCAAAATGTGCAGCCGGGGTTACTGTTAAAAGTTTATTGCAGTCATGATCTGTGATAACAGATCCAGGAAATAGAAACCAGGACATCCAGCTGTCAGGTGATTCATAAAATCTGAAGCTTTATCTCAACTGATTGGAAGTATTTGATTGAGATACACCATGTCAGGAAATCTCGCAGAACAAAATGCCTATTGCAGATTGATTCGGCAGGTGTTCAAGTGAACCATTAAAATCCACGGAGTGACAAAGAGACATGATCACAAGATGGCAGCCACAACTGAGGCCCTTGGCCGCTGCTAACCTGTACCTGCAATTCCCTTTGTCTTCCTCTTCTACCAATGACACACCTACTAAATCCCTACATCCCTCCAAATCCCTTCTAGCAGGTCCTTAACTATTCCATGTCTGGATATGAGTCTCACAAACCATCTGTGCATGCACATGCACACATACACACAAACTCTTCATTTTCCCTGAGGTTTGAATTTTGACCTGATCTCCACAGAGGATTGTAAGATTCATACAACAGAGAGAACATAGGGTAAAATATTTGGTGTTGGGAAACCTACTACTTATTCCAGTTCTGCTCCTGTTGAGCCTCACAGAGCCCTTCCCCTCTCTGCGCAGTTTGTCCATCTGTGAATGTCCATCTGCTTAGGACACAGGGTGAGACACTCTATCCCTTTCCATCATTCTCTGGCTTCATCTCACTTGAACACAGGGCAGAACTGTGAGACTGCAAGCTTTGAACCTAGAACTGGACAGCTGTGTGTCTGTATCCCAGCTGTGTGTGCACATATGTGTACACTGGACAGCTGTGTGTCTGTATCCCAGCTGTGTGTGCACATATGTGTGCACTGGACAGCTGTGTGTCTGTATCCCAACTGTGTGTGCACTTGTGAAAGCTCATGGGTGCATGCCTGTGTGCATGTATCCACACATGGAAGTCAGAGGGAAACGTCCCAAGTCGATTCTCACCGTCCAGCTTCTAAGGGCAGGATCTCTCTTGTTTGTTTCTCTGATCAGCTACTCCAGGTTAGCAGACTCACAAGCTTGCAGCCAGTTCTCCTATCCACTTCACTGTGCTTTGGCTGGGATTACAGATGCATTCTGCTGCATCTGGCTTTTTGTGTGTGTTCTGGGGATGGAACCGAAGCCAGTAGGCTTTGTGGCTAGTGCTTTTACTAATTGAGACATCTCCCCAGGCCTAGTGGTGTAGCTTTTGAGAAAATTGCCTGACATTTCTTGCACTCAGTTTCCTCTCTCATGGTTTGGAAAGTAAAATGCACATCTCCAGCCCTGAAGTATACTGGTGAAAACCAGAGATGGGGAAAGCCCCCAGTGGGAACTAGAGCAGGACTAAGGCATCTTCATGTACATTTTGAAGACATCTTTGGGATTGCTGTTTAGTCATTGGGTGAAACAAATATTATGCTGGCCAGGGCCTCCAACCAGAAGCCTAGGAAATCACACGCAGAAGCAGCCTGCAGCTGTGTCCCGTTCAATTGCCACGTGTAGGAAACAGTAACCGCTGGAGAACCTGCTCCTCCCTTCATGCTGGGCTGCAAGGGGCTGGTCCTTGACTACCTGGGGGCTCTCAAGTCCAAGGTGGTTTAATCAGTAACCTGAAGAGTAGGTGAGGTGATAAGGAGAAGAAAAAAACCAAACCAAAACAAAACTCCTGGCGCTAGTTTATTTATACGACCGCCCCATACCAGTCTAAGGGCAGAGTACCCTTTCCATGGCAACTGCAGCCAACAGACCTCACCAGCTTGAACTGTGACTCATGAATGCTGCCTTCAGAAAGGACAGCTGTGTTCCCTTTGCCATGCTCCCCCACTCTCACAGCTAAGCCAGACACAGATCCCTCTGAGCATCCTGTCCCGTCTAAGGTGTCCCCACCCCACTGTCTACATCGCCTCTGCTGTGTTCAGGTGGTGCCTCCCTCCTTAGGAAGCACACCCTGCTCTCTTCGGCATTCAGGCACAACCCAGTCAAGGCTCTGATCATTGGTCTCTAGAGAAATAAGCACTGGAAAGTCCAGGATTTTCATCTTGTAACTAAAAACTAACCCTGGAAGAGGGAAGGAGGATGAGGAGGCAACAATCAAGTTGCTACCAGTTGAGGACATCATCGGTATGTGTTGGGAAGTGGGGTAAACAGGGATAGAATTCCTGGTTGTTAGCCCCACCTCCTAAGACAATGTCCTCTCGCCCTCACCAGTGACAACAAGCTCAAAACTACTCATGGGAAACAGTGGCCCCTTCAACCAACAGTGCCGGGAGAATTCAGTGTCCACATGCAAAAGAACGCATGGACCCAGCCTTACATTCACAATTTAACTCAAAACAGATCAAATCCAGGAAGGTAAAAGATAACATTCTTAAGAGAAAGGCTGGGAAGGGCTCAGTAAATATAATGCTTGCTGTGTGTACACAAGAGCCTTAGTTCAAATCCCGAGGCCTCAGGTAATAGGTAGGCATTGCAAGTGTTTACAACCCCAATGCAGGGGTTGGAGACAAGCAGATCCCGGTAGCTAGACAGTCTAGCTGAATGGTAAGCTCTACATTCAGTGAGAGACCTTGTCTCAAAAAAATGAGGTGGAGAGCAATAGGAAAAGACATCTAACAATGATTTCTGACCTCCATATGTGCATGCATGGAAGTAAATCTCCATTCTCTTGAATTTTACAGCAAATTCTAAGAAATATCACCAAAAACATGAACAACAAATACAAAATTAATAATTCCGCCAAAATGAAAACCTTTGTGCACCAAAGGATACTTTCCAGAAAGTGAAAAGATAAATGTTTGCAAGTTATGCACCTGGTAAGGGTCTAGAAGTATTATAATGAATTTTTATTATTGAGCAAGGAGACAAACAATCCAATTTTTAAGTCTTTGTATGTAGGCAGATCAGAGGATAATATAAGAGGGAAAAATAAATATGGTATGCTAAAAACTTTAAAAATATTTTCTTTGAAGAACAATCAGTTCAATGTGTCCTAACCCTATGAAAACATTTTTGGGTGATTGAGAAATTTTAGACAGGCCAAACATTATGTTATCTGCATTTTTAAATTACATCGTTTTTTAAAGTTTTTATTAAATGTTGTAAAGGCATAATGGTTATTGGTTCCAAAAGTTAAAGGTGTACGCTGAAGAACTGAAAGCAAATGCTATGAACTCTAGGCTTTGACTTATAATACTGTTGAAAAAAATTAGAAGGAAATAAATGAACCAAGAGTGGCAATGGGTTGCATTGCTAAAGTCAAGCAGTCTGCAGTAGTTCATCATGCATGACAATGATGCTGTAAGCTTGTGTGCAGAGAACGTT
>PVIU01022730.1:0-28786 GCA_004026605.1 Ondatra zibethicus | reverse complement strand
CTACAGTTATACATGAGCAAAATTTTAAACCACCAAGCAGCTTAGCTCATAGCACGCTGGTGTCTGGCTCTATTCCCCTCAGTTCCCTGACAGACTAGACTCATGGAAAAGGTACCGTCAGAAGCCATATTTACTGCCCCAGCTCTGGGAAGTTTCTGGGTCCACGCTGCTATAGATGTTTCTTACTAGGATCTTGCCAATGAGAATCTCAATGCCAATCCCATTCAAGTGCCTGGTAGCAGGGTCTCTAAAAGAGTCACACCTCTGTATTCCATTAGCACTGAACCTACCCAAGAGAGCACTGTCATCGGGAAGCTATGTTTTACTCCATGTTTCAAACTATTTTTTTTTTGCTTTTTTCTTCCTTTTTTTTTTTCAGATGTAATGTGCCCAGATATTGGGCAGCATTTGTAGACAGATTTTTCTGTCCTATCACTCAGCTCCCAATCACAACACAGAGACTTATTATTAATTAATGAAATTCCATTTGATATTTTAGGCTTGTTTCTAAGTAGCTTTTATAACTTACATTAACCCATATCTTTTAATCTACATTCTTTTTTTTTAATGGCTCAGTTGCTTTTACTTTGCAATTCCCATGTGGCTTGTTCTCTGTCCTCTGGCATCACCTCTTGACTCCACCCTTCTTCTCCCCAGTGTCCTCTCTGTGCTGAAAGTTCTTATTTTTATTATTCATTCATTCATTATTTATTATTATATTTAATATTTATTAATAAAAATTATTTTTGCCAAGTTATTTGCCAGTCAGGTTTTTATGAAACAATCATGGTGACATATCTTTATAGTAATATTGCAAATATCTTGCAACAAGTTTGTGTAGATATATCGGATGGGACTGAGCTCCACAACTCTGCATTTGATTGGCTGTGGCTTTCTGGAATGGTCTACTTCTGTAGCAAAGAGAAGTTTTCTATGTGAGGAGTGAGGGCTACACTTATTCCCAGGTGAAAGGAAGTAACAACAAAGCCGCCTACAGTTCACAACCCCAGAGAGCCTGCACAACAAAGAGGACCCTAGAAGAGACACACATGGATCTAATCTACATGGGAAGTAGAAAAAGACAAGATCTCCTGAGTAAATTGGGAGTGTGGGGTCCTTGGGAGAGGGTAGAAAGGGAGGGAGGAAGAAGGGAGAGGAGCAGAGAAAAATATATAGATCAATATAAACAATAAAAAATACAAAAAGAATGTAACAATAATTGCTGACACTTCATCATACTACATTATAAGAAGAAAATAAGGAGTTAATAAATATTCGTAATTATACTAAAATGTTCAAGATTTAAGATGCAAAAACTAAGCACCATATGAGAATAGTTTAAATTTAAGAAACTCATATGTTATGACAACAAACTAAGTAATGAAATCAGTAATAAAAAGCACTATACATTAATTTCTGACATTTCGATATTTGCTTAAAATGTAGGTTTCAGATTTTTAAATACAATTCTGTAAAGAATAGAATCCATCTGTAGACTGAGACCAGCCTTCCCAGTATTACTTCCTTCAAAGTTTACCCAGTCAGGGATCTACCTAGGGGCCTGTGCCTGGAAAGGTGGACTGACCTTGAGATAAATTACCTTTTCTTCCCTGAGTCAGCACCCTCCCAAGAACTCTGTAGGAGCCACCAGGCAGGTCCGCTGGACTGTGTTTGCCCACAGTTCTGAGTTTCAACTCTTTTCCTTTTGTTCTTTTTCCCTCTCATTTTAAATGCTGGCTGCTTGATACAAGCTGCCTGACTTCCATACCAACTTACCTTTTCTGTTTTCCTTCTCCTGGCTGTTTTGAGATGTACAGTTTGCGAGGTGTCAAGTTATCCTTTCAAACTCTGATAAATTGGCCTGATCTTCTGTTTGAATGTTGTTCTCCCTCAAGGTTTTTTTTTTTTTCTGTTTCCATTCTTACGTTCTTTTATGAATGGACCTAAAAAGCCTCCAGAGAAGTCCCTGGTATACCTGATATTGAATGGCACTTCTGTTGGGACCCCTAAGACTTCTAATAACTCTTCTTTCCCATATTTTAACTCTTTAAATAGATGAGAAAATAAACCCATTTCTGTACCATTGGCATCAATTCTATTATTGAAAATTAAAAATTATTTTATGATCTTAACTTATTTCAAAAACTTTCACCTTTAGATTTTGAGAATTTTTTGTTTGTTGTGTATGTGTGTCAACATGTCATGGGTCATATATGGAGGTCAGAGAAAAACTTGCAATAGTTGGTTCTCTTCCTTCACCAGATGAGTTCTTGGATACTGAACTCAGGTCCTCAGACTTGGTTATGAGTACCTTTACCCACTTAACCATCCCACCAACCCCCAAACAGAAAGTTTTCTTTATTCTCATTGCTTTTACTTTATTTGTTATGCTTGAGTTAACTTTTCTAAATAAACAATATTATTTTTGTCATAATATTTTATGAATATTTAAGTTGCCTTAGAAAAGATGTTAAAGCAACATGTAGTGGTACGTGCCTGTCATTTCAGCACCAGGGAGATAGAAACAGAAATTTCAGGAATTTAAGTGAGCATTGACCAGGCTGCATACATGAATCCCTATGTCAAAATGAAAAACGCAGCAGGGTAACTA
Source organism: Ondatra zibethicus (assembly GCA_004026605.1). Classification (NCBI taxonomy): domain Eukaryota; kingdom Metazoa; phylum Chordata; class Mammalia; order Rodentia; family Cricetidae; genus Ondatra; species Ondatra zibethicus. The sequence goes on along the minus strand of PVIU01022730.1, from coordinate 26,175 downwards.
ACAACTAACTAGATAGATAGATAGATAGATAGATAGATAGATAGATAGATAGATAGATGCATAAGAGAAGATAACAAAGAAAGCAAAATTTTTTAAATTTGATAAGTGTGTACTTTTATTTCTTTAATATTGAATTTAGGCTTTCTGAAAATTATTTTTCTCTTATTTTTGAAGAAATTATGATATTTAAACTAGAAATACCACATTATTTTTCACTACTGCATTTAATGAATGTAGTGATCCTTTATACCTGTACAATTAAAATTACACAATTACCAAACATGAATTTGTATATATCTACAAAACCCTTTCTCATAGGCCCAAGGACCATAATAGAAATGGGGGAGTTGGAAAGATTCTAAGAGCAAGAGGATCAGATAGATGTGTCTCCTAGTACCATCAGACTCTGCCCATAAAGTTTCACCAAATGACTGCTCAAAGATGACCTGAACAGAGACTACACCCACAATCATGTCAAACTGCACAGGGAAAAGTCATGAAGTTTTAACCCTACATGGAGAAAGGAAACTGAGGAACGGTGGAAGCAGGAGAGAAGCCCCTTTCTAAGGAGTAGCACACCGATTTGTTGTCCAGTTCCAAATGGTCTGCCCTAAAATTGTACATACGAGCAACACTATATGGGCTCAGAGATTATAGTTAGGAGTATGCATGTCTATACAAAGATATGAACCATACCACAGTGATTAAAGAAAAAAGAGGCCATGAGTTTCAAGGAGAGTGGGGAGTGTGTGAGGGTTTGATGGGAGGAAAGGGAAGGGAAAAGCATTATAATTAAATTACAATCTCAAAAACAAACAAAACAAATGAAAGATTGTATTAGACCATGCTACAGTGTATGGAATACAGCCATATTTGTTAGCAGTTACCTGGCCTAGGCACACAAATTATTATGTGCATTGTTAAAATATGTTTTACAAGTATACACATTTCAAAGCAGCGAGTCTTAGATAAAATAGCAACTACAGTTGTTTATGGACAAAGGTTAATTTTTGTTTGGGACACAGGAAAACACCAGAGAGTACCGTGGCAGCACATGGACATGAGGCTTTTTTGACAGAGTACCTTTAATGATGAAATTAATAGGTTACCCACACACAGAAAGATTCACAAATCACCCTAAAAAGGTTTTCTTTATCAGTCTCTACAATCAACCCTTAGCGTTTCCATATTTACAGGGTAAATTTTGCAGAATGTTGAGCTGAAATATCTGCCTTCAGAATATGTTCTTCTTTGGAAACATTCATGCTGCTGAGTAGCTGCAATGATCCTAGCTGGCACCCCTGCTGATTGTGCTGACATCAAGGAACGACTGGTTGTCTGGAGTCAGCGCAGTCATGTTCCAAACTTGGAAAGATGGCATTTTGCATAGTTATTCTTGGTATGGAATATGGTGTCTGTGAGTGCCCAGAATAGAACAAACCTATCAATGCTATTCTGTTGAGGAAGGGCATGTCGATTTTAGTATTTCCTTATTTAGACTAAGTATTAGTGGAAAGTGTATTCTATTCTTCACTATTCACCCGATATCCAGTTCATCTGCCACACACACAGACACACACTAACACTGTGTTTCTGCTCAGCACAGTTTGCATACGACACATCATAGGAAGTTTACCATGTCAAGATGAGCGACGCCTGCTGTTTTTATTAATTTGAACCTACTGCTTAATATTTTAAGAAAAATGCCATTTTCTTGACTTTCTTAGCTTAATGACAGAACTATGACATTTATTAAATGTGCAGAGTTATGTGTTGCAGTAATTATTATAGTTTTCAAAAAATTATTATAGTTTTTAATAACTGAAGCTTCTGCAAGGTATGTTTCTTTCTTTGTGTTATTTAAAATAGATATGACAGGTCTGAATGCTGAAATAATCTGAAGTAATAATTAATGTCAATACAAAACAGCTTGTACCTTAAAGGGAGAAAAAACTTTATTCTTGGGCCAAATAGGAATGACTTGATTTTGGAACGTGGATCCTGGTTTCCACAAATGCTATGTTCTAAGGAAGCAGCAGTTCAGTGAAGTCCTTTATTGTAGTAGGAGGCCACTTGTTTGTTCCCAGCTGCCCTGAACCAAAATAATCACACAGAAATTAACTGCAATACTGTTTTTGGACAATAATTCTAGCATATTTCTGGCAAGCTCTTATATCTTAAATTAACCCATTCCTATTTTTTTTTATATTTTACCATGAGTTCTTTGTCTACTGCCAAGGTTCCAGGAGGCAGCTTGTGTCTTTCTCCTCTGGCAGCTACATGTCTCTCTGACTCTGCCTTCTTTCTCCCAGCATTCAGTTTAATTTTCCTGCCTAACTCTACTCTGCCCTATCACAGGCCAAAGCAGCTTCTTTATTCATTAATCAATAAATGCAACACATACACAGAAGGACCTCTCACATCACTTTTTTACTGAGCAATATAAAAGCAATCAATGAAAGCCTTTTTCTGATACAATGATCAGGTTGTGGGTTCAGCAGTTTTTAGGAATCTTGGTTTTGTCTGTAGTGAGGGAAAAGAGACATGGCTATAGAGTTTCACCCTCAGCAGTTTGAGGACTCCCTTAATCTTCTAAGGATTCAATTTAGGCCTGACCATGATTACAGGCATGGATATGGAAAAGAATTTCAAAATTAATCAGAATGAAACCCATTCAGTGTTTCATTGAAATCTGAAAGAAAGGTGTTCAAGACAAGAATAGTCTCAAAGCATAGATGGAAATGAGCTTCTCAAATACTGAGAGTTTGCAAAACAACACTTGAACATACATTATTAGCACAGGGCTAAGAAAAGAAAACTGATCAAAGAAAGAATAAGACATTGCTAAGTGTGGATATGGAAAAGTTAAAGTATTTTAGCATTAGACATCCATTACCTCTCGGTCACTCTCAATGGTTGCTAGAACATCTTTTATCTCTCTTTTATTAAACAGAATATAAAGTAGCTCCAGAATTCCTTGGATGAAATTATAATCTGATTAAGAATAATAAACCCAGAAACCACTAATCTTACACAAGAGGCTTAGTGCATATGTTCAACTGTGAAAGGAAGAAAGGCCTTACACAGTTAACTGTTAGAATTCCTGCTTCTCAGTTGGCAGAGGTTTCAGCTGGAGTCTGTGGGAGAGGCTCCAATCTCTTCCCATATCCACATAGTTTCCCCTGTCTCTTGATACTGCCCCAGATTCAGATACTGTCTGATGGCAATCTTAGCTCCAGGTTGGTAGACATGGTCTCCCAAGGTCATACATTTCCACAGGTTGTGCTGATGTGACAAGATGCTAGGTCAGACTCATATACGGACAATGAACACTTATTAAAATGACTAAAGTCAGCGCACATAAATTTGACCCTAAATCTGCAGCACCCAACTCACTACAATCACAAAGTTTTGATCAATTAATTAATCCTTGTAGAAGCTTTATCGTAAGTATAGCTTTTCATTTTGGGGGAGCTTTGATTCTATTTTATCTATAAAAAAGAGATAAAACTAATTAAATAATGTTTGTATCAGACCTAACCCGCTATTCCAAGCAATATGTACATTGGAAGGCTATTATATTTCTGTCAACTTTCTCAGTGATCCATCTTTGTCATGTTCAATGCTTATTCTTCTATCTTTGTTTTCTGTATTTATTTCTGCCATATATGATATACAGAACAAGGTGATGGCTTCATAACATTCTTTCTCTCTAAAAGATATTGCTTTAAAATTATAAAAGTGGTGATCTTGATTCTTATATATCTTAATTTTAAGTTTTTTGATCTGTTCTGTGCTTATACTATGATTTGTTTACTTTGTCTTAAATCTTTCAAATTCTAGCATACTTTATGAAATGTACTATTTGACAATTTCATACACATGTGTAATGAGTTTTTTCATCCTCCCTCCCCACTCTCTCTTATCTCACTCCTACCTTTATGACCCACCCTCTTGCTCTGCCATAAAGTCCTTTTCAAATGTTCATATTTGCCTTGTATTGTTCTGTGACCCACTGAGTTTAACCAAATCCATATTTATGATCATGAGCTTGCAGCTGTCCACTGGGCCCTGGAGTTCATCAGTGGGTACAGAACTGGAGACAATAGTTTGTCCTTCTCCAACATCAATTAATGACCAATATTCCCTCAGCATAGGAAGGCCCCATGAGCCTCTCCCAGATCCAAGACTGAAGGACTGAGAAGCCTGGTCTTCAGTCTGTTCAGCAAATATAGCCACTTGAGTTCACGATTGCAAGGGCTTCATCATAGCCAGAGGAAACACTTGGTACCCTTCTCCTATTAATCCTTATCTTGTTCTTTTTACTCCATTCTGTGCTGCACCCTGAGCTTTAGAGGGGGTTGTATAAATGCTTTGTTTAGAGCTGTACATTCAGCATTTTATTTCTTCTCGGTGTCTTGAGCAACCATGAGTCTCTGCACTCCCTACTGCAATGAGAAGCTTTCTGACCAAGGCCGAGAGCATCTCAGGTCTATGGATACACACAGAGATATTCAAAGATTGACAGCATGTGCATTTAGTAACTCAACATTAGCAAGTCCCTCGTTGGGGCCTACAAACTTCTCAACCACAGACTTTTGACAGTACCAGACACGAGTCCCCTCCTATGGTATAGGACCCAGATACAATCAGATTATTATACACAATAATCATGCCAATGCTGAAAACATGGGCACAGGTTTCCTGTCATGTTTATTTTTTATTTTTATATTTATTTATTTATTTTTGGCTATTCGAGACAGGGTTTCTCTGTAGCTTTAGATCCTGTCCTGGAAACTAGCTTTTGTAGGCCAGGCTGGCCTCGAAATCACAAAGATCCGCCTGCCTCTGCCTCCCGAGTGCTGGGATTAAAGGTGTGCACCACCACCACCTGGCTTTATGTTTATTTTAAAACATATGTGGTCATAATTTATCTTCTATCTTCTTTTTATTGGTGTTTACTCATAGTCTTGGGCTACACTGAGTCATTTGCTTATAAATGGAAACATCTTTAAACCCAAAATTTGAATTTTTTTTTTATCCTGCAACTTTGTCCTCACCAGTGCCTCTGTGAATGGACATACATCAACCCCGCAGCCACACTGAAGCACATTTCACACTTTGATAATAAAAAGTGGTTGACTCTTGTGGGAGAAGGGAGGAAGTGGTGCTATGGTAAAAATGAATGCTTGTGAAAAACGCTTATATTAACAACTTTTTTTTCTGGTCTTAAGTTAAATAATTTTTCTCCTACTGTAATATCTATTTCTTTTTATTCATTTTACATTCCAACCATAGTTCTCCCTCCCATCCCTCCTCCTGACGCCCCAGCTCCCCCCAACCCACTTCTCATCCACTCTTCAGAGAAGGTAAGGCCTTCCATGGGGAGTCAACAAAGCCTGGCTTATTAAGTTGAGGCAGGACCAAACCCCTTCCCCCTGCATCAATGCTGAATAACGCATCCACTCCCAGACTTCTAATGGTTTCTAATTTCTAATTAAAAATTTGGTTTGCTTTGCTCTGAAACATTAAGTATTTTTTTTGAGTTCTACTTTATCTATACTGTAACTTACACTTACAATGCTACCCATGTTTCTCATGAAATCATGTAGGGAAAACGTCAAGGTGCTGAACACTGCATCAGTTTGCTCTGACCCATTTAAACAAATACAAATTCTAATAGTATGGAAATAAGCCACACATCTATGAGTTACTTCGTCTTCCCTCAGGAGTTCTTTGAAGACTGTGGAAAAGATGAGAGCAATTTCTCCTATCTTAAATCAACTACAAAAGAGAAATGTTAATCTACCTAAATGGCTCCAGGAATCCTAACTTCCAGGCACAAAAAAAAATTTAAGTCAGAAAATAATGACATTTGCAGTGATCTTTGGAGGACAGTTAAACAGAAAGAGAAGAAATTTAATGTATACCCCTACAATATATCTCTACTAACTATGTCCAAGAAAAATATTTCTTCAATTTTTGTAACAGGCAAGTCTAATATTTATATAATGAATAAGAAATATAAGACAAAAATAACTAACATTTTAAATTAAGGTACCATTTTTCATGTTATTCATTTATTCAAGAAATAAGATCACTCTAGTTTTACAGTGTTAGGCAACTTGATGATACTATCTTTGTATATGCATGTTTGTCTCCTCAAACACCTAAAATCATTTAAAAATCCATATATAAGTATATTTCTCATTAATTTTTCACTTATATATGTTTTATGGGCTTTAGTTATTTGTTTAATTGACATAAAATGGTAATATTTATGGAATCCCAAGTAATATTGTACACTCGTATAAGCATATCACATCCTGTAATGGTCAAATCAAGCAAACGTGTTGATTGCCTCAAAAATATAATTTTAAAACACAACACTAAACTCATCTATTTCTTCAAGAAACAATGAATGTACATTTGTTAAGGCATTCTTGATTTAATTCAAAATTTTCCATTTATATATTCCATACATAAATTATAGAATATACTATGTTTTTTAGGAGTCTGCTGGTTTATATCATTTAATTAGTTTCAGGCAAGACTGTTGCTAAAATTTTAATATCTAATCATATCTTGACAAAATTATGATCTATTAGAAAATATATAAACCTTCCAAGTTTCCAGTCACAAAGGATCTCTAAAGTCGAATTCCAGCAATGCCTTCTCAGTTATGGTATGTCTCACACTGGAAGTCAGAAACAAGAGACAATTGTTGTAAGCCACCCAGACTAAAGAACTGTACATCAATCTTGCAGCCTCTTTTCATAAGTGATGTAATCGCCCACATAGACTTTCAAGAACTAGAAGAGTTATTGTTGAATTCTCTTCTTACTATCCATATCTAAATTACACAATAATTCAAAGAATATTTGCACACTCATACTACCAGATTTATGAAGCTTATTACATTTCTTGCAAATTTGAGAGACTATATCAAAAATAATATTCATTTCTTATACACAGCTATCATTCAAACTATGTAACAATTCTCTTTAGTTAGGTAACTGCAAAATCCAATAAATTCTTTATATTTTCAATTCTTGCATAGTATAAAAAAATTCTCTGCTTGAGAATGTGGGGCAAGAAGATTGCCAGGCATTCAAAGCTGATTTGAGTTACAAAGTAAGTTCCTATATCAAAAAAATTTTTAAGTATGCATAGTGGCATACACCTGTAATCTAAACTCTGGAGGTTGATGTAAAAGGACCACACAATCCAGAATTCAAACTTCTCTATGCTACTACTGGCTCATAACACTCAGTTATTCAAAGTACTTTTATAGAATCCTTACTTTGCTCTGCAATAGCCTTCATAATCTCCCGCCTGTCTTTAAAGTTGTTTGACTCATTCAGCTCCAGAAACTGACTTGTGACTTAATTTACTTCAAAAGCCTTTGTGCTTCTAGGATATTAAAGATGTTTGTTCTGGCTTTGGACTTTTCCTGGGCTAGACCTACTACATAGTGCTATGCCGTGGCTTAATCTTTGTGTGTTTTAGTTCTACGCTGAAACATCAGTGAACTACTGAAGCACCATTGGCATGTCATCCAGCCTTCCCAGATCCTCAACATTCCTTTGTTTAGCTTTGTCTTTTTTGTCTCAGGATTTCATTATGTTGACTAAAATCTGAGAAAATCATAAATCTCTCTTTTTAATTACTCCCTAATATATTCACAAGACTGAGAAGAATATTTGATACTTAATTGTTGAAAAAAAGCATGAATTTTTTTCATAGGCATGGATGCTAAAAGTGACTCCAATATAAGTCATGATGATAATTTCTAGACACACTATGTTCAATATCAACTAAAAAGTAAAAGGATTCTGTAAAGAATATGATCTTACAAATTTCATAGTAGAAGAGATCTTTAAACACACATTAGCTGATATTCCTTTTTACCTAATGGGTCTTTGCCTCTGGACATTCACATGACTTCATCTCCCTGAGGTTACTAAACAGGTTCAAGCAAGAATTTCTCAGGAATCCCAAATGTCATGTTGAAGTAATCAATCCCATGATAAAACATTGAGGCTTGAACTTACTACTAAATGACCTTATTTCCTTTTGTTCTGAGGAAAAGTCAACACCTGTCTTTGTGGTAAAAGTCATGGAAAAAAGAACATTAAGGCTATCATTTACATTGAAAGGTTGGTAAAGTTGTATTCTCAACCCAAGGGCCCCAGCCTCCACTACAGAGTCACATAGCATTCAAAGAGGACAAGTTTGGGGACTTAATTTCAGTGGATACACAGTTGTTACTCTATAGCTGTGTCACAAATGGTAGAAAGTAATTGAAAATCCACCAATAGAGAATTTTCAAGAGGTACATAGGTCATAAGAAGTAGATAACTTTATTGGTAAAAGAATTAGATAACTTTTAAATGAAACAAGGAAATAAAATTATACCAAATATTTGTTACTATGAAGAATATCTCTTATGCGTGTATAAGAAAATGAATTAAGCTGAATGGTGGTGGCACACATCTTTAATCCCAGTACTCTGGAGGCAGAGACAGGTGGATCTCTGTGAGATCGAGGCCAGCCTGGTCTACAGAGTGAGTTTTAGGGCAGGCTCCAAAGTTATACAAAGAAACCCTGTCTCGAAAAAATAAGATAAAATAAAAAAGGTATCTTCTTTGTTTTCATTTCACCAATGCAACTTCTTTGGGAATAGAGTGGTTCCAAGGACAATCGAACATGTGTCATAAAGGAATTCCAGGGCCACCAAGATGGCTTAGTGGTGCAACCTGCCAGTGACGTAGATGATCTGAGTTGACCCAGAGATTCACATGGTGAAAGGGGAGAACTGACACTGTCTGTTGTCCCCTGATAACCACAGGTTCACTGTAGTGTGCAAGGACCCATACATATATACAGGCATGCAAAGTAAATAAAATATGAGATGTATAAATAAGTGGAAATTTAGAAATAAAAGAATGAAAAAACATTTGTGTACCCATGAATATGTGATGATTCCTTGATCATAAGGAAGAAGGAATAATTAACAATTAAAAGTGAGATGCTGCATTATAAGGAAAAGAGAAACTTTTTATTTCCAGTTTACAAAAGAATAATAAATGTAATGAGTTCAGGGAAATGCTTCCGGTTTGTCAGTCTGTAGGCACATGCACAGCTTCTTGGGTCTCGAGCCACAGCAAAATGCCCTGTCCTCATTTAATGCAGTAGTTTCAACCTTAGAGTACTTTAAAAATATTACAAAAAATCTATGTTTAATTACAAAATTTGACTTGCTTTATAGGAAGAACAATATAATCAAATTAAAAATCCATAATTCAATCCTAGTGAGTGTTTAAACTCATCTTCATTTTAAACTGTTTTGATTCATTGCTAGTAAGTGCCCTTACTTTTATAAAACAACACCAAACAACCATTGGGTAACACTGAGCTATAAGAGATGTTGGCATACCAATGATCTGGTGGCTCAAATCTGAATTACAGTCTGACTTTTATGGTCCATAAAGTAAGAATTTGTCAACATTTGTGAAGGGTTAAAAGAGGTAAGGAATGAGGAGAAAAAGAGACAGAAAAAAAGGAGAGGAAAAGAGGGGAAGGGAGAATGGGAAATGGGAAGGGTTAGAGGGCAGAGGAGGATGAACGGGGAAGAGGTAAGACACAGAGGAAAGAGGAGAAGAAAGGGCAGAAAAGGAAGAGAGAAACCGAAGAAGACTCAGCAGTAGAAACATGCACAAGCTTCCTCTAAAAGAAAATGATGTTTGCAGCAGGATGGTGGTGCACACCTTTAATCCCAGCACTCGGGAGGCAGAGGCAGGCGGATCTCTGAGTTTGAGATCAACCTGGTCTACAGAGTGAGTTCCGGGGCAGGCTCCAAAGCTACAGAGAAACCCTGTCTTGAAAAAACCAAATAAATAAATAAATAAATAAATAAATAAATAAATAAATAAGTAAATAAATAAATAAATAAATAAATAAAAATAAAAATAAATGAAAATGATGTCTGCACACCCCTGCTGAAACTGGCTTTTAGGTTATAGAAAGTCTACAGTAAATATTTATGTGAAAGAAGGAAGAAACTGAGTAGAGTTATGAACTATTAAATATTTTCTCCAAAAGGAAGTGAAACACCATATTATAGATGATCAACAGGATCATATTAGTTAGAATCACTCGGTGAGGTCACTAAATATCAACATGCCACCATTCAATGTGTACAGCTTGGGGACTACTCCTAACTCAATGCAAGCATCTGTGTATATGTCAAATATAGTTTATCATGCTTCCACACACAAAACTTTATTTGCCTTTTTTCTCCCAACATTTTCATAAGGCTGTCTTGATGCCATTAAATTAGAAATGCATGACTATCCATATACTCCAGATCTGCTTCTAAAAAGAATATCACTTCACCATCTTCTTTTATTTCTGTTGCTTGAAATCAATTTAATATTATAATGTATTTCCACTTTAAATGCTGTCTAGTCTCCATTTGTCAAGAATTAATCTGTAACAGATGCACTACTGGTTGTAAGACCCAAACACTTTTAATGCCCTTGTTATGTCAAATTACCCTCACCATAAGTTGAATATGTTTATTGCTGGTGATGTATGAGAGTGGCTGTTTTACTAACAACCTCATTTTTCATTTTAAATAGAAAAATTACTACAGCTTTTAGAGATAATCCTTTGGAGGCTCAGAGTACTCTGTCCCTAATATGACACTTTGCAGGATGGAGTGCTTTATGTCTGAGCACATTGCATGGGCCTGAGAAGTCAGGTGTTCTCATGGCTACCTGCCACCTGACTTCTGTCTTTCCTCTAGCAAAGAAGGAACAGAAACCAAATTTCTCCATCAAAGCAGTTCATGTACAATAAAGAATTCTCTTCTCCCAGCTTTCCCCTGAATATGTATTTATTTGAAAACATGTATCAATAAAGGCAAGAACAACGCAAGATTTTGTGTGGGAGAGTGGCTTATATATCCAATGCAAGCATCCTTCAAAGATACCGAATAAGACATGTAAACACAAGGTGAAGGAGGCAGGTGGAGACAGAGGCAGAGAGGGGAATTATAAAGCCATGAGCCATCAGAGCTACAAGGGGCAAGGAAAGATTCTACCTCAAGTCCTTAAGACAAGAGCCTGGCCTTGCTGACAAGGAACTTTCTGACTTAGAGGTCTTTGTCATGCACTGCATACCTGAAGAGAAAAATGGCTCCCCAGAAAGGTTCAGGAGAGTCTAGGAAGTCTGTCCCGTGTCTTCTCTTCTACAACATGTGATTGTAATTCCGCACCTTAACGGATATTTTACGCTGCTGTAGATTCTTCAACGTAAAAATGAACAAGTTTGCTGGGCATGGTGTGGCACACATCTTTAATCCCAGCAATTGGGAGGCAGAGGCAGACAGACCTCTTTGTTCAGATCAGCCTGCTCTGCATAATGAGCTCCAAAACCAGAAACAAAACATCAGCAAACAAGACATCAACATTTTTTACTAGGTTTTCAACTTTTTTCATTCTTGTCTTAAGAGTCTAGAACAAACATATCTCTTGTTAATCTGCCTTTCATTATGGGGATGAGGGTTAGCTCAAACATTGCAACATAAATCTCAAATTTCTTTAGTAAGTAGCTCAACAATGTTTTTCAGCTCGTATCAAAAGCTACTAGACGAGATAAAGACATTTCCGACATCCCAGAAGGCTCCTGAGCCTTTTCAAGTCAATATGCATTCTTCATTTTTGCTTCGGTCATCATATTTGCTGTCAGTTGAACTGAATTTCAGTATCTTCATGGAATTACCTGACATAGTCTTAGGTATATCTAACGTACCTTTGTGAAGTGCACCCATGTTCTTGAATCCATATGTGGAGTGGTTTTATTGTTGTGGCAATTCCTTTTATAAAATAACACTCTAATGCATGAACCCATGATTGACAGGAAAGAGACATAAAAGCGCTTTAACAAGTAAAAACTATTTGTTATTCTTTTTACTATGTATTTTACTAGAATTCATTAAATGGTATATTGAAAATTTCTGTATTGTACTGGGCATAAAATAGCTCTTACCAACAATGTAGAAACAATATTGAATTCCAGTTTCAATAATCTGATGACATACATAAAGGTAAATATATCGATCTACAACATTGAAATAAGACAAAATGTAAAATGAATTGCTGGGTTTGCAGGCATGTGGGGAATAGGTACAATTTCATGGTTGGTTTATCACAAAATCAGTAGTTGTCAGAAGCTGGACCATGTTAATAATCAATATGTTGTTTACTTTTAATAAAGACATATCGATATTTAAAATATTAGCATAACATGATTGTTTATTTCTTCTTAACTTGTTAGTACCTTTATGCTGTGGGTCTAGAAGAAAAGCCTTATATTACATTAAGTTTTTCGTTGGAGTCAGAGACATAAGTATTAGAGATTTAGATATGCATGTTTCTTGCATTTGAATCAAAATTAAATGTCATGAAATAAACAAAAAAGTCTCCAATACTATGTATACATCTATAAAGGAATGCAGCGACAGGGGCCACAGGGTATCTGAGAAACAGGGGGAAACTAACTAATTAAACTGAAAAAACAAACAATGTGGGCCGCAGGAAATCCATGAGAGTAGAATATCCTGGGAGCACCACCTATGTGCTATAAAGAGGGAGAGATTTCCTGAGACAAGTGCTTTTCTGGTTAACACAAAATAAAAGCCAGCCACGGTTGGTTGTATTTAACTGAGGTCATTGATGGCCTAGACAAGAGCAGCAGGTACAGTAGCAGAAATCGTCAGTGATTTTGCCTAGATTTTAGAGAAAGTGAAATGTGAAAGGCTGGATGCTGACCTATTGTTCTTTTAACAGCTATAAGTACAAGGATACAACACAGACTGTTGTTGATTAGTTGTGAATTAAGGAGTAGAATGCATAGCCAGTTATTTTGCTTAAAAGTCAATCCAGTGTCAACAAAACAAACTTTAAAATGTATGATGTCTTAGTGAGTAAACAGGATTTTAGAACTTGTATTTTCTAACATAGTATCTGTTTCTCTTAAGTGGTTCTGATAATATAGTCATAGAATAAAGCTAGAATAATTAGAAATGACTATAGAAAGACAATACCAGTTCTATAGCCATATAATGAGATGATAATTTTTCATAGTGAAGTATTTCATGCATCGAATAATCTAGGAAGCTCTTTCTACTCTATTTAAAATCAGGATTTCTGTCTCCTGCTGAGAATGTATTTGCTGGATAAGGTAATAATGATCCCCATCACAAAGCTTCAGATTTTTATTCTCTAACCAATGGAAATTTCAATTAAAAAATGTCCATGTGTATGTATATACATACATACATGCCTATGTGAGCTTATAATACACAAGAAGATAAGTAATATATTTATCTTGTGCAAACCAACAAAGCATTACAATTTTTATCATTCAATTAATAAGCATAAACTAGCCGGGCAGTGGTAGTGCACACCTTTAATTCCAGCACTTAGGAGGCAGAGGCAGGCAGATCTTTGGGAGTTCGAGGCCATTCTGGTCTACAAGAGCTAGTTCCGGGACAGGCACCAAAGCTACAGAGAAACCTTGTCTCAAAAAATAATAAGCATAAACTATAAAAGCAAATAGATTCTCTTTGAGTGAGAAATAAAAATAAATGTGCATTAAGAAAGTGATATCTATAAACTTATTTTGTTTTCCTTTGATGTGTATCTGTTTGATGGATTTTACGTTATGTCTTACCTGGAATGAACAAAGTGAAATAAGTAAAAATAAAATAAAAAAATAAAGTGGAATTTGTGATTCCTTCATGTTGCAGCTTCTTGCAAACAGCCTATTCCTCACCTGTCAGCCAGTGTTAGAAGGCTGACAGTTCTATTACTTACACAGGTTCTGCTTTGGAATTCTAGTCTGCTTAGAGTGACCTGCAGTGCCTCCCTTTGCCTCTTCTGACTTCCTTCTGGGTCTGTGAATTCTCAGGCAGGTGCTGTTCCATAACCATCCAAGGCTTCCCTTACCTGTTAGATAAACTCACTTCAGCCTCAGGGTCGTTCATCCCTGTACCCTTTGTAACAAACTCCTCCCAACTGTTTCCCTTGGTGATACAGATGTTTGCAGTGTCAACCTTCTGGAGCATCATTTCTGAACAAAAGTTGTCTAACCCCGTGCTGGTCAGACTGCATGTTCACGGTTCAGTTGTTTCCTAACCATTAACAGGAGGCTTAGTATATCCTAAACTATGAATATATATTTTTAAGTGAAAAGATATGCCTTTACTAATGGATGTATATTATAATGGATCTTCTAAATAGATTATAATAGTTAAGAAGAAAGAATTCCTCAGAGGAAAAGGTATAGGTGGCTGCTGTCTCAACAGAGTTTGAAGGACATATAATGCAGGCAGACCTTTTCTTTAAGAAATTTGAAATTATTGAACATTCAAATTGCCAATATCTATATTGGAATAAATTCAGCCATCATTAACTACTGGAGAAATGTAAATTGCAACCAAAATGAAATATTATCTCACCTATAATGGATGTTGTGAAAAAGCAAGCAGAAGCAAACTAACTAGTCCTGGTAAAGGTAAAAATGCAAGGTAATCCCCATTCACTGTCAAAAGGAATGCAAATCAGTAAAAGTGCTAAGGAAAACAAGATGGGGATCCTCAAAACTAGAAATAGGACTGTCATAGGGTACAACCAGGTATTTGTCCAGAATATTCTAAACCTCTATGCCCAGGATAAATCTGCAACTTTGTGTCTTCCACAACGAAATTCAAAATAGCAAATATCTGAATTCAATATAAATGTACACCAATAAACAATAATGTACAATGGGCTATTATTCAACTGTTATTATTCATGGCAGAATGAGTGGACCTGGTAGATGTTATTTGATCTGGAATATGTCAGTTTAAGCTCAAAAACATTAATTTGTTATTTTGTATACATGGATACTTAACAATAATTCCTTAGATGGTTTTATCTCAAGAGGTAGTTTAAACAAGACATAATAGGAAGGAAATAAATTCAAGAGCTATCAATACAGACTGAACTGGGTTGTGGAAGAGTGTTGATTGGAAACAGTTTGTCTAAAATTGTTGATATCAATAGATTGTTAAGAATATTTATCTTACCGCACAAATAGTCACAATTTAGAAAACTTCACAACGTCTCAGCCCGAGTCTGTTTCTCCCCTACAGTGTAATCAAAAACCCACTTGTTGCTGCGGTTTTGTTCACAAAGAACAATTTACAACAGGTTTCACCTGAGATATGAAAGTGATTAATTTTTGCATTATCTAAATGCAGGTTACAGAATTTCTCATTTCTTTTGGAAAATGCCCAATTGTTTCCACAGACACAATCATCATAACAGCTCTAGGTTTCTTTTTCCAGTTACAGAAATAAATCTGTTCTTCTGTGAGCTGACTTTGAATCTTCTCTCTCAGAGGGTGATTCCTTCCTGTTCTGTATTGAACAAGTTATACCATTAGAGGATAGAAAATTAATAGCTCTCATTAAAAACATCTGGAGAATTTCAGGGCTACCATACCCATAGCCAAATTGGTCTGTTCAAGTGGAAATCAAGGTTATATTCTTTATCCTTTCAAGTAGCGGTCAAAATCTTTATGATTAACCAGATGAAAACTATTATGTCCAAGATTCAAATTATCATTTATTAATAGAGAAGATTTAGTTGGATAGATAATAAAATTATCCCCAGATAGTGTCAATTAGTCTAAAGAAACTATTCCTGCTGTTATTTCCCATCTTAAGGGAACAGAATATTACTATGGTCATTATTACTAAGAGCATTAAGAATAAAAGGCCATTTTTTAGGAACAGTTATTCATATAGAACTATATAAGCTTACAGTTACCTCTATATCAAATCACATAAAAAGCTGGTCTAGTTCGATAAAACAAAGAAAATACTTTAGTTCAAAATTATCTAAATTATTTTAAGTTTTCAAATTTAAAATCCAATTAAAGGCAGCAGTGAATGAGAATAGGCATTTAAGTAATATTTTAAGTTATCTGTATTTTGTGGATTGATTTTGTAACTTAATGGAGTTAATTATGACACTCTCATATGCACTCATAAAGGACCATGAATATATTATCTCTGCATTAATCAACTCACTCCCTCTTCCTCTCCTGCTCCCTTTCTTATTCCCACAAGTTCCTGTCTTAGTTACTTATCTATTATTGTGATAAGATACCATGACCAAAGCAACTTATAGAAGGAAGAGTTCATGTGGGGCTTACAGTTTCTGGGGGATCGAGTCCATGACCATCGTGTGAGGAACATGGCAACAGTCAGCAGTAGCTGAAAGCTCACATCTTAAGATGCCAGAGTCAGAGAGAGAGAGGGCAATGAGTGACAGATGGAGGAAAAGAGAGGAAGAGAGAGAGTGGCATGGGCTTTTGAAACTTCTAACCCCAAGAAAAAACCGTAGAAAAATATATGACAAGCAAGGAGAGGAAATATAGATCTGTGTAGCTCATGACCTCTTATAATATTATTAACAAATAAGGCAGGACTTTCCTAATATTGAACAAGCATTCTCACTTTGAAATGGAAGTTTCCATTAGTTATTTACTATTGTAAGAAACCCAAGTTTTTGATGCATTAACTATCCTCAAATTTAATCCTTTATACAGTTCCTTTAACCCTCAACATAAAATTTAGCATAAATTCTGTTTTTTTTCCATAAATACCACTAATTTAAAGACTTGTGCCTGACAACATTTTACATTAGTTCAAGGATAAATATAATTTCATAAATTACTATAGATTAAAATTCTTTTCAGAACTGAACACCTATTGGCCACTATCAAAAAAGTTGTTGCTCTTGTTTTGTTCTGTTTTAGTTATTCAGTTATCTCTATTTCGCTGTGCTACAGCTCAGCTCCAAGGTAAGGGTCCTACCACTATGCCACATTCCCATCTAACTGGTTGTTACATCCATTTCCATTCCTGACTGTAACTACAGACTTGATTCACTGGAAGGAGAGATTACTAAGACTTGATTATTTATTTCAGCAAGGATTTACAACTAGAAAAAAAACACAAATAAATGAAAATACTGCCCTAAAACATCGTACTATCTGTTGAGAAATTTAGAGTCCCCATGTGAGAAGTCATGAGACAATTATGAGTGATTAATGATAATTATGATTCTTCCCATGAGTTTGTCTTAGAAGCAATTAACATCTAGTGACATTTAAATAGTGTTTTTTTTAAAAAAAAAGTTAATATAATTATTGGGATATAATTTATATTTCATATAATTCACTAATTTAAAATGTATGATGCCTCATGGGTTGTTTGTTGTTTCATTTGTTTGACAGGATGCGAAGGCATCTTCACAGATGATTTTAAAGTATGTTCATGGTCCACAAAAGATGCTCCATGTCATTAATGCTACATTCATAGTAACGCCTTTCCTTCCGTTTTCCCTTGTATTCCCTCGCCCTATAATTCGAGCTCAGGTGTGCCAGTCAGGTTGCTGTTGCCATGGCAAAATTCCCGAGAGAAGTAATACATCGAGGGAAAGTTTACTTTGCCTCACATTTTCAGAGGTTTCATCCTATTGCTGCCTGGCATTGTAGTTTTAAGTGATTTCCTAAGGCAAGGCATAATGACAGATACGGCAGAAGAAAATGGCTGTTCACATAGCGGGTTCCAGGAAGCAGGGAGCTGGAACATTTAGAGCGCAATGACAAAATCTGCAAAGACACCAACCCAGTGACTCTCTCCCTTCAACCAGGCCCCAGCCTTCAAAGTCCACTCAGCTCTGAGCTCCTTGGTAGGTAAATTAATTGACAATAACATATATATATATATATATATATCATACAGTCTTCTCTCAATAGCGTCATTATCTGGGGATCAAGCTCTCCATACACAAGCCTTTGGGGAGAACACTTCTTTTTTATCTTATTATTATTATTTTATTACTTAAAAAAATACCAATCCAAATTCCCACTCCCTCCCCTCCTCTCACTCCCCTCCCCCTCCTTCCACAGACCCTCCCATCCCACCCCCCTCCAATATTAAGAGAGGTCCATGTACCGCGCCCTGTGGAAAGTCCAAAGCCCTCCCTACTACATCCAGGTTGAGCAAGGCTTACATCCGAAGAGAATAGGATCCCAAGAGGCCAGTACATTCTATAGAGACAAATCCCAGTGTCACTATCAGTGGCCCCTCAGTCTGCACCAACTGTCAACCTCCTTCAGAGTTGACTCCCAGTCCAGTTGGAGTTGGTAAGCTCAAGCAAACTGTCTCAGTAGATGAACCCCTTCATGATCTTGAATTCCTTGCTCATACTCTCTCTCCTTCCACTCTTCAACTGGATTTTGGGAGCTCATACCAGTGCTCTGGTGTGGGTCATTGCCTCTGTTCACATCTGTTGTTGGTCGAAGGCCCAACTCCAGGGTAGGGGCATGTGGGTTAGAAATGTTATGTTAGGTATAATAAACAAAGAAACAAAAGAAATACACAGACATAGGGTGGTACCAGGAGGGCAATCTAGTGAATACTGAATGCACCCATGTTTATTTCTTATGATTTTTAATACCCCATTCCACAACAGGGAAAGAGAGCAAAACATTTTTTATGATACAAGGAACAAACAAAGTGATTACCATCTTAATACCCAAAACACCAAGCAGCCACATCCTAGGTCAAGATATCCTGTGGGCCCCCACAGATATTCATCATTCCAATTACAGAGGAAGGGCAGTTCAGGTACCCTCTTCACTATTGCTTAGATTCTTAGCTGGGGTCATCCTCGTGGATTCCTGGAAATTTCCCTAGTGCCAGTTTTCTCATTAACTCCATAATGACTCCCTCTATTAAGATATCTCTTTCCTTGCTCTCCCTCTCTGTCCTTCCTCCAACTTGATCTTCCCAATCCCTCATGTTCTCCTACCCCTCCCCTTCCCCCCCCGTACTCCCTTTTAGCCACGCTACCAATATACTCAGGAGATCTTGTCTATTTCCCCTTCCCAGGAGAATTCTTGTATGTCTCCCTTAGGGTCCTCCTTGTTACTTAGCTTCTCTGGAGTTGTGGACTCTAGCCTGGTTCTCCTTTGCTTTATGTCTAATATCCACTTATGAGTGAGTATATACCATGGTTTTCAGCACACACATACCACAAGGACATTTGCTCAACTACGTTCATAGCAGCATTATTTGTAATAGCCAGAACCTGGAAACAATTCTCTCTTTCAATTGTAGTTATCGATCCTTTGTTCAGCATCCAACCATCTCTTTTTTCCATGGAGGAAAATGTACATAAAGAAGAATTTGTATTTTATCAACATGACCACTTTCCAAAGACTAAAAGTTTTCTTTCAAAAGGAGATGTAGTAATGACATCCTTAAAATTATAATTTTGGTATCTTTCTGATAATTTTTATTCCTTAAGTAATGCAGACATAGGTTTTGAGATTGTGTACAGATATTATCAATAGTATTTCCATATTTTACTTCTGAACTGAGAAACATGATATGTCTAATGGCAAACAGCAGCATAAACAATAGGGAACATGTCTAAGTGTGGTTCAAACAGCTTGAGTTGATTTCCAATTCAGCTCCAAATCTAATAAATTTTTAATTTTATTAATATGTCCTAATTGTCCCTCAGCATTTTATTCCATAAACCAGGGCAATGCATTTTCATAATGTTGTTTCAGAAGATAAATTATTATAAGTAAAAAATTAGAAGATTATCTATGGGTATATGGTGTATTAGATATAATATTACAAATAAACTAGGAATTAGTCTAATTAATAAAAGGCGTTTTATTGGATTGTACAAATCTTGACATATTTTGGTTTCTAAGGCAAGTATTGCTTTAGCATGTAAGGGTACAGAAATGGCATACACCACATCAGACATGATAGAATCATAATCCTAAGATGGTGTTTCTACACTCTTTTTTTTAAGATTTATTTATTTATTTATTTATTTATTTATTTATTTATTTTATGTGTGAGTGCTGTATCTGTAATTCTACCCTTATGTAGAATATAACTTAAAACCCAGTAAGTTTCAAAACTATACCACCACAGTAATGATATATTGATGCATGAAAGGTGGAGCCCTATTATCGCTCTGCAGAAATAGAGTGCTAGGAATCCTGGGAAATGGCACTTGGCCTGCACTTGTCTTATTGTATAGGATCAAGGCAGGAGGCAAGAAATGCTGATGCTCATAGCCATCTCTCAATATGCTGGGGGTTTCTTCTATCCCCAAAAGTCTGACTCCTTATTAAAAGTCTGCAAACATCTTAGGTCTGCAAAATATTCCTAGAAAACTATGTCTTAAGTACTAATTTTATTGTTAGTTTGCCGTGATTGCTTCTCCCCTTCAGGCTAGAAACACTGGCTGAGAACAAACCTTCTAATGATTGCGCTTCTTTTTAAGGACCTAGGCCATGCAGCCTTATGCATATATGAAACTTGAGAACTGTAAAAATTAACAGGTTTTGTCACACTTCAAATTGCACTATGGCTTCAAGGAATATACTCATAAATATGAAATTTTTCTCACCTTCACCTCATGTCTTGACGCATATAAGTAAAATCAACTAAAGCTATTTCCCCACAGTCAGGGAATTCAGAACTTGTGGGTGATTCTAATTAGGGTGATGATTAATCTCATGTAACAGAGAAAAATATTTAAGTAATTCACATTTAATTTTTAAGTTGATGTGCTGCCTAGTGTAAACCTAAGTTTACTAAGTTTATAAACAAACTATGATAGAAGTAATAATTTGAGAAACAGAAAAGTCCTATATTGAGTTGCCCTGTGAAAATCAGCACTCTAATTTGCTTTGAGTTAGCAAACATTCTGCATTCCATGCTGTCCCAATTATCTCGAATAAGCAAGAAAGTTTCTGTACAAAATACTGAAACAGAATGGAGGTCAAAGTTGTTAACCCTGCTTCATAATGATAAAATAATGAAGAAAATTAAAGACCAACAACATATTTGCTGATAAATTTTAAATTCTATATACGTATATAGAGATACACATATATAGGTAAACATATGTATAAATATAATACATAAATTCCAATATATATGCATATATATATCCCCAAATTGCTTGTATGCATTTGTTTATTTTTCCTAACTTATAAAAATGATTCACAATAATTGCACTGGGATTTGATTCTACTGCATGTACTGGCTTGTTGGGATCCTAGTCAGTTTGGATTCACACCTTCCTAGGCCTGGATGGAGGCGAGAGGGCCTTGGGCTTCCCACAGGGCAGGGTAACCTGCCCTCTCTTAGGACTGGAGGGGAAAAGGGGAGGGGGAGTGGGGAACCGGGAGGGAAATGGGAGGAGCGGAGGAGATGGAAATTTTGAATGGTACTATTTATAATGCAATAATAAAAAATTAAATGTGAAAAAAATGATTCACATATATTTAAAAGGCAGGAGAATGCTGTCTCTCTAAAGCAACTGAAAGTCATTATTCCAAAATTAGCCTCCATCTTATTAAAAGCAGTTTTAGATACATATCTAAAATGCCACTCAAAATTAGGCAATGTTTGACCTTTACTTTACTCAGAGAGTAAATTTATATTAAATTGAGAAGAGTTTAAAAGACTTTTTTTTCTGTTTTAAACAGCATTATGCTTTCTAGGCCTACCATATATTTCAAAGTGGTATTCTCACTGGGAAAGAACTTTGCTTGCTAGGGTAGTGAGACATGAAAGAGCCACTGCATTTTTCTTTTGTGTCTGTTGTGGTTACAGCAGGGTCGCTGAACACTTCTGCTATATATTTAAAGCTGAGTCATTGTGTTGGAAGAGTCTCTTCAAACATTCCACACATTCCTGGTGTCCGCTATGTATTTCCATTTTAATAATGTTTTATTTGGTTCATTGTTTACATTCTTATATTAGCTCTCAAAATTCAACTTTTGGGCTTTAGTTTTACTCTTTGTAGGTCCCATTATTTGTTAGAATAAGTACTACACAGGAGAAAAAATAATGACATCTGGAAATTTGTAGGCAAATGATCGTATCTAAAAAACATTATATTTAGTGAAGTAACCCAGACCCAGAAAGACAATTATCATATATACTCACTCATAAGTGGCTTTTAAGCATAAAGCAAAGAAAACCAGCCTACAATTCACAATCCCAGAGAACCTAGACAACAATGAGAACCCTAAGAGGGACATATATGAATCTAATCTACATGGGAAGTAGAAAAAGACAAAATCTCCTGAGTAAATTGGGAGCATGGGGACCATGGGAAAGGATACAAGGGGAGGGGAGAGGAAGGGAGAGGAGAGGAGAAAAATATATAGCTTGATAAAATCAATAAAAATATTTTTAAGAAAGAATGTTTTAATATGGGGAGAGGGTATTGTTTGTTTCTTTGTTTTGTGTTTTGGGTTGTTTGGTTTTATTTGGTTTGGTTTAAACAGAATAATGAAAGAATATCATCCTATTCAGGCTGTGTCTTTCTGCCTCAGTTGACAATAAGAAAATACTCCAAAGACATTTCCACAGGTCTATCTAATGAAGATAATTTGTCATTAAGACTGTCTTCCCAGATGATTCTGAGTTATGTTAAGTGGGTGGTTAAAACTACCAAGCACAACATATAAGAATCTGGGGAATTTGGAAAAAGCCCAATAACTTCTAAAGCAGTATGTGTCATTGCTCTGTGCACTCTAAGGTTTCATCTCTCTAGGAGACAAATTGTAGGTAGAGGCCACTAGTTAGTTGCTGGCTGCTTAACCCTGAAATAATCACACAGAAACTGTATTAATTAAATTGCTGCTTGGCCGATTAGCTCTAGCTTCTTATTGGCTAACTTTTACATCTTAATTTAACTCATTTCTATTAATCTGTGTATCTCCACATGGCTGTGGCTTACCGGATAAAGTTTTTTGGAGTCTGTCACCAGTGGGGCTACATGGCTTCTTTCTAATTCCACCTTCTGTCTCCCAGCATTCAGTTTAGTTTTCCCTGCCTACCTAAGTTCTGCCCTATCAACACGCCAAAGCAGTTTCTTTATTCACCAATGGTATTCACAGCATACAGAGGGGAATCCCACAAAACCTCCCCTTTTTTGTTTAAATAAAAAGGAAGGGTTTGAGCTTAACATAGTAAAATTACATATAACAAAACAGTTATCAAGCAAGAATTATAGTTACAATATTTATATTTATTTTTTCTTTTATCATAACTAAGGAAAGCTATATTATTACTATATATTCTTAAACACCATTAAAGACTCCAGAAGGATATAATATTACTTAAGTAAACAGGAAGTGCATTGTAAGCAAATTCCAAAACTCTAGAATTAGACATATCTCACTGCCTGGACAGTCACCCAAAGTTTTTCTGTAGCATTGGGGCATCCATCTTTAGCTTACAGGCCAATAGTGTCCAGCAGACTTTTCCATGAAGCAGGAAATTTCAAGATAGTTCCGCCTATATTGGAAGGTTGTCAGTCACTTTCTCCTGTGTCATACAGAATGTCTTACAGACTCTTTCATGAACCCCAAGAACAGTCTCACATTTATGCAAGTTCAACAGTCTGTCTCCAGTGGGGCTACATGGCTTCTCTCTAACTCCTTCTTTCCCCCAGAATTCAGTTTAGTTTTCTAGGCCTACTTAATTTCTGCTCTTTCAACAGGCCAAGGCAGTTTCTTTATTCACCAAAGATATTCAAAGCACACAGAGGGGAATCCCACATCAATGAATTCTTGCAAAAACATTTGCAGTTTGGTCCTTAGTAGGCAGTTGTCCTGACCATGAATAGAGAGTTCCTCATAACCCTCTTTTCACCTCTAAGTGCATGGAAGCTTGGGAGAGGTATATACCAGAGTGAATATCACTATGAATCAATTGTGGAAAACACAATACAAGTGCTTTGAAAAGTGACTTGGCAATAAACATGAGTTATCAAAAAAAATGGTCCAAGTTAGAAGCAATCTAAATGTTTGTTCAGTAGACTAATCCATAAAGAGTAGTAGAAGCACAGAAGGTAACACACTACTGAAGAAAAGAAGCGTGCACTGTTGGCCTGTGTCTGAACAATTGATTCCACAGGTATCAAGATGCATGGAAGAAGTCAAACATATAAGAGAGCACCCTATATTGTTACATCTGAGTAGATCAGAGATGGTGGGAATAATCTTGAGATCATTCCAGTTTTTGTCATTATAGATTGCTGAAGGAGAGAGAGCCTGCTTTTGGTCCTGGCTACCCGGCTAGCTTACACCCAAAATAATCACACAGAAACTGTATTAATTAAATTACTGCCTAGCCCATTATATCTAGCCTCTTCTTGGCCAACTCTCACATCCTGATCTAACCCATTTCTACTAATCTGTATAATACCATGAGGTCGTGGCTTACTGAGAAAGATTCTAACCTGCGTCAGTCTCAAGCAGAAGCTTCATGGCATCTGCCACACTGCCTTCTTCCTCCCAGAATTCAGTTCTGTCCTCCCACCTATCTAAGTTCTGCCCTTAGAACTTAGGCCAAGGCAGTTTCTTTATTCAACCAATGAAAGCAACACATAGACAGAAGGACCTCCTACACCAATAGATACACACATATTTCCCAAGAGTCAACTACATGCCTTTTCATGTCTACCTGCTTTCTAACAAGTTTCTTTATTGCTTCCTTGTGAAATATGATATAGATTCTATTTTTTGATTTTTCTAATAAAACTCAAAATAGGAGCAGTTCATCCTCAAACTGCATACTTTGAGACATTGTGGACTTAACAAAGAAATGAATATTCCAGTCATCAACTTTTGGGGTGAGGCTGGTTGTTTGTTTCCCGACTACCCAGACTCTTGAAATAATCACACAGAAATCACATTATTTGCAATACTGTTTGGCCAATAGCTTAAGCACATTTCTAGCTAGCTCTTATATCCTAAACTAACTCATTTCTACTAATCTGTGTATCGCCACATGGCTGTAGCTTACCGGCAAGGTTCCTGAGCATCTGTCTCCTACGGGCAGCTACTTGGCTTCTCCCTGGCGCTGCCTACTCGCTCTCTATATCTCTTTGAGCCTGGCTTTACTCTGTTAAGCCATTGGCCGAAATCAGCTTCTTTATTCATTAAGCAATAAAAGCAACACATATACAGAAGGACTTCCCACACCACCTGCTGACTCAATTCCCAGCTGAAGTGGAGTTGTATGCTAATTTACTTCAGCCTCACACCATAGAAAGCATTTGGGAATCCATTCAGTGCCATGTATTTTGCATGTCTGTGCCTTTTCTTCCTGATTTCCCCACTTACCAAGGACCCTCAGGCTTGTGCAAAAGTTCTGTCTCCTATTCTAGGCAAAAGAAAACTGAAATTTGTCCTATGTAGAAAATTCAGGTTTTAAACAAGCTTAATTCAGGCATGAATTATAGTGCTGTTGGGCACAAGTTAAATGTTAATGGATCTACAGAGGGAAAAAAAGGAATTTACCTATTTTCCTGGGGCCAAAGTAGAAAGCAGTGAGGTAACATTTACAGTTTATGAAGGAGCAATACAAAACACAGAAAAGTAGCTCAATGCATGGATTCAAGCGACAAAGCCTGATTAAAAGGCACAGCTACGGGGCTGAAAGCCCGAGGAATTTGTGGTCACTTTAACCTGGGTCAGGAAAATATCAAACCTTTCTCAACCAGTGCCAGCTGACTCAGATTCCCAGTAGGCAACACTGTGTGGAAAACACAAAGTAGGCAGACACAGCAGATTCTGCAGCTCACGAAGCTGCAGCTCCTACTTCACCATGTCTCCAAGTTATACAAGAGACAGTACTATGAAACAACAGATTTCCGATGCTCGAAGACTGGCTTTTTTGAAAAGGATGTCAGCAAATGAACCTATGTCCTGATTGGCTAATGTGTAACCAGAGACTCACAGGCATTTTGCTTATATTTTCCTTGGTGCACAGTTCACTATTTAAAAAGTCAGTGTTGAATGTGGCGGCGAAAGTTGGCAGATGGAGAACCCATCAACAATGACACCAGGACCTATCTCTTCTGCATGTATTATCTTTTTGAGAACCGAGTCTTTTTGAATGCACTCCTTCCTAGGCCAGGAGGGATGGGGGTGGGCCTTGGACTTCCAACAGGGCAGGGCACCATGCCCTCTTTCAAGGAAGAAGGGGGAGGG